>PVKA01002179.1:81722-118782 GCA_004027165.1 Ctenomys sociabilis
AAAAAAAAAAAAAAAAAAAAAAAAAAAAAAAAAAAAAAAAAAAAAAAAAAAAAAAAAAAAAAAAAAAAAAAAAAAAGAAAGAATTGAACTGTACATGTAACATTATAATATTTGAATTTCTGTGTAACTCTTTGAGCTTTGCAGGAGAAAATGTACATTCTGTTAAATAATAATGGAAATATATGATCTTTTAAAACTAAAAAGAAGAAAAAAGCCATAATTCAAAGGGTTTAATGTGAATTAATGTATCTTCAATGGAAAAACTACTTTGGTAGACAGACTTTTAAGTTTTGTTACACGTGAATACAAGATATGTTTATGTATGGCCTGTTATATTTTTCTAATCTCTATCAGTTTTCTTAATAAAGTTTGTACATTAAAATGCAGAATTAGATCATACACAGTCAAATGAAATTATCATTTAATTAATAGTGAAATTCAAATTACTAAATTATATAGTGGTACTTTATAAAGCATGAGAGCAGTATAAAATTAACAACAATAATATTAACTTTCATTAATATTATCATGTTACATAATTTATTACATTGTTTCAGTATACTGTCATTGGGGATGGGGATTTAGCACTGTGGCACAGGGCCTGCCTGGGAAGCTCAAGGTCATGAGTTCAATTCCCAGTACCAAGGCAAACACACAAACAAAAAGCCATACTGTTATTAATTTAAAATAAATATGACCACAGAATAATGCAAACTTTATTATTATTTTTTTATTATTGTTGTTATTGTTATTATATGTGTACAAGGCCTCAGTGCAGCTCAGTTTAGTAGTGATCCTTCTATTTTCAGCCTTCCCAGCACTGGGATAATAGGCATGCTCTGCCACACCCGGTCTTGGTGGTCAGCTCACTCTGACCTAGGCCAGCACAGCATGTGGGACTGGGGGTCAAATCCAAGTCCCTGCACTTGCCTAAGCAGAGGCTCAGTCACAAATACAAAAGATAGACTTTTGTATTCCAAAAGACAGTGTGTAGGTTTTAGTAAGTAGTACAGTTTTAGCTTGCAATTCTCAATGAAACAATAAATAACTAAATGTTTTACTGATGATTTAATGAGAGCAGAAATAAAATTAGTTTAATTTGAAAAAATACAAGTAAGCCATGGAAAATGCTATATATATTTCATTGTCCCATTGACAAATAACTCACATCTACATAATCGGGCTCTCATAAGATATGGTAGTGCGTTTGGCACAACAAAGCATTTGGTGCATAGACATCAAAGGCCTTATATCCATTCATGTTGTGTAAAGCAATCATAATTATAAGGCTAGTAAGACTTAAGTTGATTTTGTTCCAAAGAAAAACAAGCTGTCAGCTGAGATTTGACTGATAAATAGGCAACATAATCCAAACAGAAACATTGGATTCTATCCTGGGCCATTTCCGTTCTTTACTATACAATTGAACCAGACTCATGAAGATAGCAAGATTTAGAAGCAGATTTGAAAGCTACACAGAAATGTGGATAAACTTACAAATTCAGCAGCTGAACCACGAGGGCTTATGCACAAACTGAAGTTAAAAATGAAGCAATAACTTTACACTGGAAAAAAAACCAAACAAATGAAAAAATGTGAAACAAAATGATAGCAGCCACAGAAAGGATACTGGTAACCAAAAATCCAGACTTAGTTTTGGTGATGAAGGGTGACATTTTCTGAAGGACATAGAAATGCTTGAAATGCATGCAAAGTCATGAGACAGGCTTTTTATTTTATTTTTTTTATTTTGTTTATTTTTTCAGAAGTGGGGATTGAACTCAACCCCTTGCCCTTGCCAGGAAAGCACTTATTCTACTTATCCATCTCCTCGGCCCAGAGACAGGCTTAGTTCAAGCCATGTTATTGGCCATATTCTATGTGGGGATACAATGATATTATATAAGGTTGTGTGACCAACACTCTCGTCCTTTCTATTTCTATGTACACCTTTACCAATCTCACTATTACAGAGTTTAAATCGTGTATTTGTTTCTTGTAATTGCTATAAGAAATTACTAGAAACTGAGTGACTATAAACACAAAATTAACAGGGATAGTCCTGAGTGATAGAGTCTTCATCAAACATGGCATGCCCCAAACACCACTGCACACACACACACACACACACACACACACACACACACACACACACCAAACAAGATGCACATTTGTGCCTTCTAGTTTTACAAGATAGAGGCCATAAACAAGACTTAAAAGGGCTAAAGAAGGTATAGGCAAGCATGCATTCTTTCTGGAAGGAAATATGTGAGGAGAATTTATATTCCAAGCTTTTCAAGTCCTTTTTCAGGATTTCTTTCTTGTCTGAATGTGACCTCCATCTTTTAAAGATTCTTATGACTTTATCAGATCAACATGGATGCCACAATGTATGGCTTTCTTAAGACAATTAAGTATACCTTGAATCCCTTTTGTCTTTTTTATGAGAAGAATATATTTATTGAGGGAAAGAAAACTCCTGTCTGAGAGAGGGACAGGAGGCGGGACCCTGAGTGAGTGGTCCCCATTGAGTCTCTTTTGTTGCCTTAAATAAACTATTTATAGGTTTCAAAGATTTGGAAGCTGTATCAGTCAGTGTTTACAAGAGACACATACCTCACAAAGTATAAGAATAACAAGAATTTACAGATTGACTTACAATGGCTGCCTATAGTCAGAAATGGAAGGTCAGTCAGCACACTGGGGCTCCAAATACTCTAAGCGAGTGTCTAGAGCTCTTTGGAATGTCTGGGACATGTTCCTATCAGGAAGATGAAGGCTCTGCACCAGAAACCAGGAGATGAAACTAAGATTGGAGCTCTCCTGAGAAAAGCAGAAGTAATCCTTCCTTCTGGATTTCCTTGTAATAGCATTCTGCTGAAAAGCCCTAGACTGGGTCTTCCACACCAGAACTAAGCTGATCCAATTACCTGGGCATTTCTCACACAAGTAGACTCAATCAATCAAATACCTTCAAGGGCTGGTAGTATAGCTCAGCAGACTAAGTGCTTGCTTTTGTAAGCACAGGGGCCAGGATTCAATCCCTGGCTCCGCATGCTGTGTGAGCCCCAGGCACGTTGAGTCTGTGATGGGGTTTGGGCATGGTGGCGTGCCTGTAATCCTAGCACTAGTGAGGCAGAAACCAGGAGGGTCGCTATGAGTCTGGGCTGTGTAGTGAGACCCTGCACGAACAAAACAAAACAAAGCAAAGCAAAAACCTAAAAAAAATCAACTATCTTCAGAATACCATTTTTTTCATTTATACAATCTCACATAATGAAACTTCAAATAACTAATTAATCATTATTAATATGCAGAATTTCCAAGATGATGTCAAGGAAAATTATTAGCAGAGAAGTCACTAAAGATGAAAAGTGGGGTAGAATTTTGAAGGAGAAATTTAACTCAAAATAGTTAAATAGTTTACATACATAAAGAAGAATATACCAAGAATAAAATGTGGGAGAAATAAATTTAAAGAGAGGGATTCTTAGGACTAATAAAATTCTGAGTTGAACACCGTTAAAACATTGCATGGTTTCTCTTAATTAAAGATCAATAAAATATTAATAAATAAATGAGTGAAATAAGAACAGACAGTAAAAAACAAGAAGAGAAACATTTTCAGAGTTGAAGAATTGGATCAGGGGAGAGGGAAGATGGATAAGAGAGAAGAAGAAAAAGGTATTGAAAATGAGCAAGATATGTTATATGCATGTGCCAGTTCCCCCGAGTAAATTTAACACTAATGGAATGCAAGATTCACTGGCTCAGTATGCCCTGGGGACAGTCTAGTGCAGCATTCAGGACTAGGGATTGAACCCTCGCTTGCCCAAGAAGGAGCTTGGTCAACTGAGCTATCTTACTGGTCCTAAGGTACCTTAATTTTTATAAGCAAATAATGGTACAAAGAAATCATAGCAACAAATATAATATATATACATACATATGAATATTCACATGTAAGCATGAAATTAAACATTGCTTAATTTCAAAGTTAAAACTGAAGTCCCATGAAGAAGATAATTGTGTTGCTCTTATATTTTGACAGCACTTCGGAGACTTTGTCATTCTTTTTGGCTTGATATTTCTAGCTTCAGCTTTGCAAACTGTATCACTTGAATCAGAGCTTGCTCTTTCACGATCAGTGACCTGCTAGTATTACATAGCCATCTTTTGGGGTAATTGTCAGACCACTAATGGAGAAGCAATTAGTTGATGTAAGCCAAAGACACTTAATTTCCTAGAGAAGAAAATAAAATTTATCTTGAGTAATACTTTCTTTGAAATTACACAATAGATGGCAAGATACTTTCTATAAGGAATGTGATGGGAATGGTTCAAAGAGTGTCACTATGTGACAGATACTTTAGATCATTTTAGCTTACAAAATAATATGGCATTCTAAGAGGAGGATGTTAAGATTTAGAGAGGTTAAGTTTCTTGGTTGCATTCATAAAAATTGGTGGTTAGGGTCAAGATCAACCCAATATTTCTACCCTTGCTACTCAGCTACTGAAAGTCTATATATAAAAAAAAATCATAGCTTTTTTATAAATTAAATTTTCAGCATGTGCACACCAAGATAAATTCCAATTTCCACATTCTACAAATGTTATTGTAGCTGGAATAAAATATGTATCTCCTAGCTAGCTATCTTCCAATAAAAACTAGCTATCTTCTAATAAAGGATAATTTTATGACACATTTGGAAAACAAATGCAAGAAGTAAAGCACAGTTCTTATTTACTGTCTAAGAAGTTGGACTGATACGTATTTATCAGGATTTTGATCTAATGGGTTAGATTTTAATCTGAGCAGTTAGTGGATGCTGTTGGTTTCTACAGTTTCTGAGCAAATGGGAAGCAATGATTCTCCACTTGTACTAGGCAGCTTTCTCACTGCTGAACAAAATGCACACCATTTGCAACTGACAAGAAGGAAGTTTGACCTTAGATTCAGGGGATTGAAATCATAGTTGGTAGAAACATCATGATGGAAAGACCTCGCAAAACAAAGATGCGCAGCAGCTGAGAAGTAGGGTGGGAAAACAGCACAGGGCGCAAAGCTCTGAGGAAGCAGACGTGGAGTCAGTCTTTACCCCTGCATGAGCCACACCAACTTCCAGGAAATGGGCTCCAATGATTGTGCAGCAGGATCCCCAAGCCAACAAAATTGCAGTTCTACTCTAAGCACTACACCAGCCAATCTGAAACATGAAAACAACAACAAAAATAAACTATCAGTAACAAGAGACAAAAAGAAGCCGCAGACCTGTCTACCAGTAGATTTTGAGTTTAAGTCAGTGGTCCTCAAATTTGGCTTTACCTTAGAGTCACCTAGTATACTGGACCGCTCTACCAAGGAAGTTTAATCTAATTCATCCATCATTAATATTAATGATCTGTATTTTTTAAAACATATTACTTTGTATTTATATCAATTATGGATTTTACTATAAGAACCTCAATATGCTTCCCCAGCAAGCTCAAGGCCCAAGTTCAATCCCTGGCTACACAAACAAACAAAAAAACCTCATTAAAAATATTAAGAAATTACACTTTTCAGTGTTTAGGAGTGCCACAATACTCATCTCAGTTATAGTAAATTGTAAGGGTAATAACAAATACCTCGAAGGATAATAAAAACATGAGATATTTCTAGAGTAGGGGAGGTTCTTATTGCATAGGAAAAAAAAAAAGAAAACTGAAGCCATGTGATTAAAATTTAAACACATGAATTTGTTTTTCTAGAAAGACTATAGGAAAATATATATATATATATATGTGTGTACATGTGTGTGTTGGTGTGTGTATGTGTACTAGTAACAATAGATAAAAATAATTCTGTACTACAATATTTATTTATTTATTATTTTATGCAGGCTCTCACTACACAGCTTGGATTCATAGTGATTCTCCTGTTTTAAACCTCCGCAGTGCTGGAATTACAGATGTGTGCCACCACACCCGGACTCAGTCCCAGCTCAGAGCACCCAGGGGCAGGCCAGTGAAGATGTGGTACTGGGGTTTTCCTAAGCAAGCTCTTTGTCCACCGAGCTATTGCTGCGGCCCTTGTACTATACTTTTGAAATGGCTCATGCTGAAAACATTGTACTGGGTTTGCCATTTGTTGAGTAGTAAGAGGCCTGAGGGAAAGATGTGCACAAGAAATGCTGGCTCCGTTTTCATTATTTACAATAATAGAACAGTTCTGTCTGGGTTCCCAAACATTGTCTTATATTTTTATATGTTTCTTCTAAGCTTCATGAATTCTTTTAAACTCAAATAGACAAAGACAAAGCTTGAAAACATGCACCTGCACTTATTCTTTAGAATATTTATTTTGGGGCTATAAATTAATGAACATTACTGTTTCTAAGCAACCTTTGTAAAACAACTCTATGGAAATAGGTAAGGCACTGAAGGACTACCTGGGTCCCCTTGAAGGCCATTGCCTCTAAATCTTCAGCTTGTATTTGGGAATTTATGAACACACGTAGTTATGCTTTGATGTGTGTTTCGTGATTAACAAAATTGCATTTGAAGTCAGAGTTTCTATATAACATCTAAAAAATGAAACAAAATGAACTTTTGCTTTTTTAAAAAAAACCCAAAGAATTGAAGCTAGAGAGTAAATCTGTTTACTGGCAATGTTCAGTAAGTGTAAATCTTGTGAGTCATACATGATGTTACTAAGGATTTATCATTATGTGTTTGATTTTGACTTAATTCACATAAAATAGGAATTAAGAAGCGAGTATATTTGAAATATAATGTGTTCTTCTTTGCTAAATATAGACAATTATTTCCAAGCCTGTTTGAATTAGCCATTTTGGAAAGCCTATCTGGAGGATGGACCCTGAGGAAAAATGTCAAGTCGGGAGATGAGTTTCCTTCCCTCCATTCTGTCAAAATATCATAGAGGTACAAATCCTTCAGTGGAGTTGATCCAGCATTCAGATCCACAGTCGTCCTGTAGTGTCAAGTCCATCTCACGGGGCTCAGACTCTGGTATCCTCTTTTCAAAGACTGTGTGTCTATTTAATTTTCTGTGATAACTCTAAAGTCATGTGACCTTCCTTTATATTTTTAAGACTTTTATATTTTTAAAAGTGCAGTGACTCCACTTTATCCATGCTTTTCACCAGCTGACTTTTAATAAGATCAACCTTTCCATCTGTGTTCCCTTTCATTTTTATTTATGTTTTCCTCTTTTCATTATGTGAAAGTGTGTTTTTCAGTAAGAGCCAAAACTAGACTTGGGTTCAGACATCTGACTTCATAATGAGATTAACGCTTCATGCTATAAATGTCGGTGCATATGTTAACTAGTCCGAGGGATATTATGACATGGAAATACATTTATTTTACCTGAAAGTGAATCAGTTTATACTAGCTCAGTAGTGAAAAGCAATGATTTTGGTGAGGCTTTATATAAGAACTGAGCAATACACAGATTTATGTCAGGTGTTGAGTTAAAATTTCACTCAAAAATAATCCTACACTGTCTAGTGTGCATTCTGATTCAGCATAATATAGGTTGCGGCCGGCATTGGCAATGTTCTTTTCTTCATTAAGAACTTATCAGTACTGACTCTATCCTTCCCAATTCCAGATATTTGTCAATGAACTTTCATGGTTCATGTGATAGAATTCTAAATATTCAATACAGCTGAAAAGGGTATCCATGTGTAGGATTAATTTCCTTGATTTATTCTGCACCCTGGTTTTCTGGACATTTTATAGTGCCTTAAACTTCTCATATTTTTGCTTTTCTGGTGCTCTTTACATGTGCCATGTTTCAAGTTTACATTGATTACATTGATGCAAGTCTCTAGCTTCACTTCAGTAATATCTACTTTTCATGGTAATCTGAATTTAATGTTTCATTAGAAAGCCTTCCTCAAATCCACAGAATAGTTTAAAATTATCTGATGTGTACCCATCTAGATCATCAACTGAAGAAAGACTCACTCTATATTTTATCATTCCAACTGTATTGTGGATAGGTTTTCATCCATAAAACACTTATAGGATTCATTGCATCCATTGGTCATAAAGCTTGAACACACAGATATTATGCATTTTATTTACATATATGAACCCTTCAGTGGTGCACTAAAAGTATAGATTTATTTGGTGAAAAATCACAGATAAAAATCATCTGAGAAAATTGAGGGATTGAAAGAAATGTGTTAGGGGAACAAATTTATTAAAGTTTTGCAAAATGGATAGTGTTATGCAGTGGTAATGAGGAGCAATGTATTAAACATGTTCTGTATTGTCACTGGCCATAACAGGGTGATATGATACAATAGTGATCAACCAGTTATTATCTATATTCAGTTATGTTTCACATTATAGTTATGTATGGAAACGCTTCTTAAGCTGAAAATTTTAATCATCATATGAAATTGGTTCACTGCTTTTGTTTCCACTCATAAAGTTTCAGCATTCAGTGCTAGGAGTGTGGCTGCTTTGTGTGAGTAGATCAGTGAAGTATATGGACAGAAATGTGAAGTTCCGAGATGTTGCTTCTGTAAAAAGCAGAGTACAAGAAACTCAGCTGCCGAGTACCTTCTAAGAAAAGTCATTCAAGTGTGAGGAATATCTGGACACCAGAGTAAGTCATTCAAGTTATGAGGAATATCTGGACACCAGAGTAAGTCCCTGCAGTCACAGTTAGAGGCAGGTAAATTACAAACACACAAACAAGTGATCAAAACCCAAGAAAATTGAGTGTCCTAAAAATTTATGGAGAGGAATGGTTTCATGTAAGCGATATTTATAGTGGATTCATTTATTTTCCATGAAACACATGGAAAGTGTTTAGTGGTTCATTTGAAATAGTCGTGAAATGTGCTATTCTGTAACCACTAGCATAACATGAGATTAATAACAATTGAAAGCTTCATTTACACAAAATCGAGAGTACTGATGTTCTATGACCCTCAAGAACATCTTTGCTTGGACCTTTGGCTTCCGTATAAACAATGTTGGCATTTTTAAAGTGCATACTTTTGTCTTCTGACTCACATGCCAATACTCTGCCAATAGTGTTAAAAGAGGCTATTGCAAATTTGGGGACCTCCAGATGTGTCCCAAATGTTCTAGAGCTCCAATAAATGTGCTGTTGGTGAGCCTCCTCAGAGCAGACAACCACCAATCTCACTTCAGAGCTCTTCTCCTGGCGTGGATGAAGGCATACACATGTGAATCCTGGAATCTACTGTTAGTAAAGTGTAGGGGCAGAGGACTACAAGCTCAAACAACAAAAACTTTCCTATATATGGATCAATTGAATTTTCCTGTGAAGCCCAAATATTGAAGCCCATTGTCATCTTGGAATACATGGCAGATCCATACACGAAGAGAAATCTCTTGGGATTATACTGTGCAGACCAAGGAGTGTTTCAGAGAGGTAGAAGTGATTAGGAGACTCTCTAATCTTTGTAATTATTATCTCAGTCTTTCACATAGCATGTGGATATTGAATCACTGGAAATAATACCCATCAACTATCTGTGGATGAAAGCCTATGAAAAAGTAAAAGTCTAACCACGACAAATGGCAAGGTTCTTTTTTTCACCTAGACTTGTACAAAATCAGATCCTTTATTGGGCTCAAAAAAGAAAACAATTATTTCTCAGATACTTACAAGGAGGAGGACAAGTCTGTCTTTGTCGTTTCTTAGACTGTATTCAGCACAAGTGACACAAGACAAGATTGTGGGATGACTGAAGGCTTAGGGACAAAGTACACTTGTTTAGACTAAAATTTTGTTAGACTGTAGAAAAATGGTTGGGAAATAAAATATAAAGTATGAATATGAAAGAAACAAAGTAGAACATACCATGACAGGGCATTTTTATAGAAAAGTAAAATAATGCATGTCTTTGAATTCTCTTTCTGAGACTTAAGATAATTTTTAGTTAGCTGAAGGAAAAAGTGGTCTTAATAAAATCTTGACAGAATCTGCACTTGCAAGTACTAGAATGAATAGACAAATGAATGAAAGTTGAAACTTGGCTTTGGTAAGTTTCTGGAGCACATAGGTAAACTGAGATTTTAAAATCTCATAAAATCATTGTTATCAAAAGAAGCCATCAAACTTACTCCAAAAGCCATCAGCTCTTGGACCCATGGTTTTAATATGAAAATCCCATTACAAATTTTACTAACACAGCTAGGGCACTTGACAAGGATTCTCTTAGGACAGTATTAAGATATCATCAGTGTTGAGACTGTATTAAAATAAATGGAATAAGGTTCTGTATATATTTTCCTAAAATGAAGATTTTTTTTTCATTTTGAGGAGAAAGGTTATTGTTAGGTAATCAAAAGTTTAGTAGGTACTTTGGAGTAATTTTTGGTATTTTATTCTATAATTCTACAAAACCTATTATTATTGACAAAAGGTATTTGATTTTTCTTAGAGTTGTCCTCGTGAAATGTATTTACTGCAAGTATCTGCCCATAATACTTGTAATAGATTCTTTCTTTCCTTTTTTATTTTTTCTTTATCCTTTTATTTTATAGCAGGAATCAAATTCAGGACCTTGCACTTGCTATAGGCTCTTGTACACTGAGTCACATCCCTGGCCCTTATAACATTATTAATCAGGACTTCAATATAGTAGTTTTTGGTTCACAGTTAAACAAATCAGAATAAAGACAGGTCCTTCATATCTCCTGTATTCCTGTAGCCTCCTATAATTCTAACATGCCCTGAAAGAATGATAGCTTGGTTACACCCCATATGATTATACATTAATAATTACACAAAGTACATATTTATATAAAAATTATGTATACTTTATTATACAAAGTACATATAAAATTAATCTTTTCTGTTGTATAATCTATGCATTCAGATAAATATACAATTATATGTACCTAGCAATATATTTTCATGCAGAATATTTTCACTATAATAGACATCCTATGTCTTATGTCTATTCTATTTCTTCCCAAGTTTATAGAACCACTGGATTTTTTCCTGTCTTCACAGTGCTGGTATGTACTAGTTCAAATCTTACAATGGGTAGATTCAACATGCTGGATTTTGCAATTAATGATGTACTTAAAATTTCTTCAAGATTAATTACTTAACTCCTCTTAATTTCAGTCTTGGAAAATATCTGGACACAGGAAAATTAAGACAAATGAAAGCATAACACAAGTCACCTGGGGTCCAACAGCCAGTGCTCTGCTCCATCACAGCAGAACCTTCCTGAGCCTGGGATTTACAGATTTTCTGTCAACATTCTTGTCTTCTGAGCTCTGACCAGAATTGCTCAAGCATGGCGTGAGGCATTTCAGGGCTGCTTCTTTGTCTGGCAGCTCTGCCTTCTTGCAAGACAGTTCCAAAGCTCCTGAACAACATGCATAGCTACAGTCACATCAATGACCCCACTTCTCTGGTAACAAAATCTGTCTTGGTTACACATTTCATTGCTGAGTCAAAATATACAACATACAATTTAAAAAAGGAAAGGTTATTGTAGCTCACTGTTTTAGAGTCTTCAGTTCATAGTTAGATGGCTCAAAGGCAGGATGTCATGGGAAAAGGACATTGAAGAGAAGAAACAGTTCATGATGGGCAGAAGGTGAATCAGTGAAGTAGCAAAGAAAGAGCAGGTGACCATGGAAGCCTTCTTTCTGCTCTTACAGGCCATCCCATTACCCACATCCTGAAAAATGCCAAACCAATCAATGGACTAATTTAGTAATCACACACCCTTGATTCCAACAATGTACACTACAGATCGAATTACATCTGAAAAATCCCACCTCCAACCACATTAGACTATAGCGGGAGCATCAAGATACAAGTCACAACATTAACCCTGTCCAAATCTCTCTGCAAATTATTTTGCAACTCATTTGGATAAATATCAGAGTGTAGCCATCGGATCACATTGCAATAATATGTTCATCTTTCTCAGAAACTGCTGATCTATCTTCTAAAGTAATTACATTACCTTGCAGTCTCATCTGCAGTACCAGAGAGCTCTTTGTAATTCACATCTTTGTCAACATATGGCATGTTTAGTGCATTGAATTTTTGTAGTTTCCATAGATTTGTAAAGGTATTTCATTGTTTTCACTTTTGAGTTTATTAATGACACATTGTGGTCAATTAAGTAGTGGTCAACTTGCAACCCCCAGGTGAACTGAATGGACCTGGTGGTGTGGTTGGGTGGTCTACATGCAACATCATATAGACAGAACTGGAGAAGAAATGGTGTTCTGTGTATTCTCATGGAGAAGCTTGTCATGCCGGTGTTCTTTACAATCTCGGGTGCTACCATCTTCAAAGAAGCTTCGGTCCTTGCTGTCACTAAAGATGGCTGTGGTTCTTGTGGAGAGCTCTGGTCCTTACCATGCTCATAGATCAGTTCCTCCAGGGCAGACCTCTTGCCTGATGGCACATGTCCTTCATCCCACCAGCACAGACTTTCTAGATTCCACCACCGACCTTTGAGCTTTCCCAGGGCACTTCCTTGATAAAGATTGGCACAAAACAATGTTGGGCTCTAGTCCTCAAATTGGATACCTGAAGGACATTGCCTTGGGATTAGGCCCTCATTTGGGTTCCTTGGGTCTCTACTGTGTGGACAGATCTTTTGCATTATTTTGCATTTAGCTCTTTAGGTGAATACTATAAAATAGTCCTATAAATTTTATGTCCTAATACAATTATATAACCTGACTACAACACATGATGTTGAACATCTTTAATACTTTGTTAAAAGAACAAAAATATTTAAAAAATTATGAATGATACAGAATTTCACTAACCAGAATGATAGGAATTCCAATTGTTATATTTCATGTTATTGTCCTCAAGTTAGATGTTCAGATTACCAGATATGATCATGTAAAATAGGTAAAAAACTAAATTAAAAAGAATAATTAAGCATTAGCTGTTCTTTGCAATAGACTGGTAGAAATGAACAATATAATTATCTAAGTTATCCTGTGTATATCTTGTTTGGTGAACAGATTTTTTTTATTTTTTCCCCACTGATAATAACATTTATTTTCTTGGTGAATTTAAAATCAGTAACTTTGTTTTTATTTAGACTTGATGGGATTTTAAAAAGTAAAAAGATTGTTGTGTGAAAAAATAGATGCGTGTTGTGACCTTTCAAATAGTGTATATCAAAAACTTGTGTATCTATATGCTCATCATCCATGGGGAAATAGGAGGCAGAACCACAAGCAATATTTAACTTCAGAATTCACTACAGATTTCATCTTCGTTTCAAAGTCATTGCTGCAACTGCAGGAATAATGTCAAGTCATATAAGAAAGTCAGACTATAAAAAATGCTTTGTTTTAAGGAAACATGTCCGTGTTTGTTGAGTTCTTAAGACAAGTGAGAAGACTATGTCCATTTAAGACCTTGGAGAGGCAGATTGGAAGATATTTTTATATGTATCTTGTATTTATTAGACAAATTCTTATAAAAGGCACAGAAGACAAGAAACAAATATAAGTAGGCAGAAATGCAGAAACGTGATGTAAACATCGCACCTGTGTGTGATACAGGAAGGATAGCTGATACAACTTTGAAAAGTCTTGCAAGGAAAATTGGAAATTCTGATGAAGAGTATTATCCAAGTAGATTCCAAGTTGGACTGAAACAATACCCCCTCAAAAAACAACCCCAAAAACAACAAAACAAAACAAACCCCTCTCTGATCTTAGTTCATGTGTTATGTTTAGCAAGTGGATGGTTACTTCTGGTGGAATCTCATGGCATTGCTATGGAGACCACTAGCTTGCTTCACACTCTGTGCCAAGTTTCTTTTGGAACAGAAGTATTTGTGCAACATCATTGCTGCAGGCCTCTACTGCTTTTGTCAAGAAAATCTTGTTGTTGTTGTTACCTGAGAACACATTTCATCTGTGGTCCTCAGGATCCACCTTCTCACAAAAGGAATCAGAACAGGAAGCCCAAGATAGTGATACAAGTCTTGTTTCTGCACCATAACTTTCAGTCATCCTTGCTTTCTCTACTACCCACCGTAAATAACCTCTATGTTATTTATCACACCTCAGCATTTAACTATTCTCAGGTACAACTGGGAATAGAAAACAAAATGAATTTCTTTTTCTATTTTTTCAGTAAAATAAAAACAAAAAAATATCGAAAACAGAAACAAAGCAGCATACAACAATACAAACAGTATAGAATTTTCAAAACTAGAAGAGAAGATTAACAATGGTTGTTATATTACATGTTGTCATCTCCAAATTTGTTGCTCAGATTACCAGATATATGTATGTAAAGTTGGTCAGATAATTAAACATTATGATTCTGCCTCACCTGTATTACATAAAGTTTTATATCCTCTTGTTCATCTGTTTTGATTATCTGTTCACTGAAGAGAATTCGTTTGTTGATCAGTTTTTGTTCTTGATTTTAACTTTGGAGTAGCCAACACTTCTTTAAAGGTAGGTACAATGAAAGACCCTTTCTACACTGCCTACTTTCTTTATCTCCTTTCATAGGTATCAAATCTGCATCATGATTCCATTGTATTACTATTGTTTTCCTCTTTTGTCATTCATAGCTGCACCCAAAAGCTATATGACACTATAGACTCTATCTCAGTATCTGTTTTTCAGTGTACATAAACTGATACAGTAACTAAATACAGTGAAAGAAAACCATAACTCAGGACAACAATTTCACAGTGCCCATATGTTCATTTACAAAATGAATGTTACATTCAAAATGTTAATTTTATTTACAGAGAATTGAAACATATTAATTTAACTGTAAATAAGATTAATTTAATTAACATTTGTCAGGAGCAGAGAAATTCATCAAATACATGCAATGTGTATATATTTCAAACAGCAGTATTCATTTTATTGCTGTCTATTTTTTCTTTTATTAGTTTCTCTGCAGTTTGCAGTCATCTTGGGGAAGTGGTTACATGTGCATGTTACAGATTATTATTTTAAGACCACCTCTGCTTCCCTCCTCTCTTCTCTTTCAATTCCCTAAAATAAGGAATTATTCCCTAAAATAAAATATTGTAAATTTTTGTTGGTTATTAATTATAGCTCAAAGCACATCATGTTTATATTTAAATTAGATTATTAGGTTCCTGTATGTGGCATATTATTTTATATGTTTCTCTTCCCATCTTCCTCTCTTGGACTCCTCTATTACAAGAGATCCACTCCCCTTTCCCCTTTCACTCAGCTTTATTAGTGCTTTGGCTCCCTCCAATTTGACATACCATCAGTACTTAATATTGGGAGTCTCGTTATTTCACTAAGCTCTATGTTTTACAGATACATCTTCTTATAAGTATCTCAAATTTGTCATTTTTATATTTGAATAGTATTCCATTATATATAGACACATTTTCTATATACAATTGTCTGTGGATGGTATTCAGGTTGCTTCCTAGGTTTACCTAGGAATTATGGTGCTATAAACATGGATATTCATGTATCACTGTATCATAAAATCTTAGACTCTAAGAAATGTCCCTACCAGAGGGACACCTAGGTTATATGAAATTTCTAATTTCAGTTCTTTGAGAACTCTGTATTCTGATGCTCATAATGATTTCCCAGCACTAACTGAGATGCCCACCGGCAATGCCCGAGGGTTCTATTTTTAGCACAAATAGCATTTGTTAGATTTGTTTGCTTAATGATCATCACTTTCCAGAGGAAGATGGACTCTTAGCATTATTTTATTTTGCATTTCTCTAAGGGCTGAAGGTGTCGAGCATTTTTTCATGTATTTGTTAATTATCCTTAGTTCTTCCTCTGTGAACTTTCTGTTCTTTTCTCTTGCCATTTCTTACTAGGTCTTTCATGTTAGGCAGTTCAATTTTTTAGTTCTTTCTAGGTTCTCAGTGTTAGCCATCTGTTTAAGGACTAACAAATATTTTGATGGATTCATTCTATTGATGGATTATTTTTGCTGAATAGAAACTATTCATTCAGATGCAATACCATTTATTGATTCCTACTGTTATTTCTTTCTTCTTTTTGTACTGGGAATTGAACTCAGGAACCTGCACTTAACAGGCATGTTATTTCTTTTGCAATTGAATTTGTCTAGAAAAAACTTCACTAAACCTATTTCTTCAAATGTCTTATTGTCTTATCTTCCAGAAAGTTTAATGTTCATGATTTATTGTTTTGATCTATGTTGATTTTAATTTATTAAATGGTGAGAGACAAGGACCTTTTCATGTTCTGCACACAGATAACCAGTTTCCCCAGCACAGCTTTTTGTGCAGGCTATCTTTCTTCTAGCATATGCTTTGGGGCACTTTTCAAAGCTTGAACAGCTGAATGTGTGTGAGAGAGCTCCTGGGTCCTCAGCTCAATCCATATCTGCTTTGGTCCCAATATCATGCTGCTTTTATTACTGTTGGTTTATAGGATAGCTTACAGTTAGGTATTGCTAGTCTGCATTTGTTTTGTGATACCAAATTGCCTCTGGTATTCTAGATTTCTTCAGGCCCAATATAAGTTTTAAGGCCAATCAGTAGTATTTAATATATAATATATCTTAAATCAGTTTAAAGTTATGTTTCCTATAAAATTTTTAGCATTAAAAATTCATTTCCTTCACACAGACTACAAAAACAACTCTGACAATGAATCACAGAACTCTCAGTTTTATATTACATATAAAAATAAATTGAGCATTCCAAAATAAGTAAAATAATTTTTCATAGTACTAACAGTAGGACTGGGGAGATATCTCAGTGGCATAGCACCTACCTGGCAAGCACAAGGCCCTGCGTTCAAGTCCTGGTACCAACACAAGAATGAAAAAAGATAATTTTGAAGCAGTACTTTTAAATGAAAGATATTTCCTGTATTTTTCATAGTCATATATGATAAGTCTAATACACTGATTAGGCCATAGCAACAGTTATGGACAGAGATGGGTGCTGCATTTTGGACTCTATTTCTGGTTAGATTTATTTAATGAATAAAAGGTAGAAAGAGCCGGGCGTGGTGGCGCATGCCTGTAGTCCCAGCACCAGGGAGGCTGAGGCAGGAGGATTGTTGTGAGTTCGAGACCAGCCTGAGCTACAAAGTGACCTTAAGGCCAGCCTGAACTGCACAGTGAGACCCTGTCTCAAAAAAGACAAAAAAGAAATAAAAAAAATAAATAAATAAAAGGTAGAAGGACCTTTAGGAGGAAAGCTATTCCATACCTGGACATTGGGAGACAGAGAGGAAGGGATGGGGCAAGATTCCTCCCTTCCAGGTCATCTTCTGTGTTCATCATCCTCCTACTACCCACCTACTTATGTATACATTCGGGTAGGAATTCATTAATACCTTAATCCACATACGAGATTATTGGTACATAATCTAGTTATCTTTCCTATCTCCACCTATGAATACATTAGGCTTTTGGTAGACATTTTCCTCAAAAGCCTAACACTGGACATTGTATACATCTGTGCCTTGACATAGACATTGTGCAATGAAAAAAATCTTCAAGCATCTTATGCTGCATAGACATAGCAGCACAAACATATTTCATGTTGCAAAATGTAATTGAGGGAAATTTTCTTAGGAAAAGGCAGCAAAAGAAAACAGTTGGTAAAAGGGTTCTGTAGTTTTAATATAAATTAGTTACTATAGACTTTACCTCTTCTTCTGAGATAAAGGTGTTAGATTGAATGGAATGGCCACCAGTAACTAACAGGTAGGTTGACAGATTGATAGATAGGTAATGAGGATAAACAGACAGATAGACAGGTAGACAGACAGACATATTGTATCATGAATGTTCCATGGTGTATGTACTGTAATTGTTCCCATACTATTTTGAAATAAATCTCACTGAACCTTCAATGGAAGTCCAGTACCATTTTCTGACAAATGCCAGTGCATAGGGTAGGTGCTGAGGCAAATTGGCTTTATGTCACACAGTATATGCTTTTCCATTTAGAGACTCCACACATTTATTCAGGAAATACATTGTTGAAAAAAAAATAGTAGCAAATTAATGGAGCAGTTTACAAATAGTGTTGCAGATGTTTTATATTATCAATTACCTATTTAAAAATAAATAAATGTCTCATTAAGAAAAGTCAGAATATTAAGACAGCTTAATATGTTTGACTTAGCATTGACTAATTGCATATGAAATGCTGTTTTAAATGCCAGAGTTTATAATTATCATTAGTGATATAACTTTCTCTGAGCATCACCTATTATGCATTTACAATCACTACTAATGCCAATGCATGACATAATCAATATCTGCAATATGAGTTTTAGTGAATGTATATTTGACACTATTCAAAAATAAGATTTTTCAGCATAAATATGAATGAATACTAGGAAAAATCTCTTGCAGAAGTAATTAAAGACTTTTCTTATAAGAATGGAAATAGCTGACTCAAAGATTTGTGTACATTGTTCTTTCATTTTAAACTTGTTGAGAACAAGGGATGGAAAAGATTCTGTTAACAGGGGAGGCTTTCAAATGAAGACTTGAGCAGAGAAATTCAGGAGATAAAACCAAACAACTAATATCAGTGATACCAAAGTTGGAGTACACGTATTCCAATTTTTAATGTTTAATTTAGAGATAAGAGAAATAATACAGAATGTGAAGTGTATTGCAAAGTTATATATAAAGGTATTGACTTGCATTCATTTCTTTTCATTTTTCCCAATGCTGTTTCTCTGCCCAAGTGTAGGTACAGTTAATTTTATATTGAATACATCCTGTAATAGTAGGATATTTATAGTAGTTTTAAAGGAATGTAGAATGAACAAACCTTTATTGTCACAGAGAACTTTACATGTTGTCTCATGAGGAAACACTCAAAGTTTTAAAGCCATAATATAAATGCAAGGACCTGGATTCAATCCCTGGTACCACATGCTGTGCAGGCCCAGGAACCTGGGCTTGGTGGAGTAGTCCTGTCATCCCAGCACTGGGCAGGCTGAGACAGGAGGATTATTATGAGTTTGAGCTGAGGAGTGACACCTTGTCCCAAATAAATAAATAACCTTGTAATATATATATATATATATATATATATATATATATAAAGTTTTGGTAACAAAAGAGTAAATAGTCCAGATTTCGTGAAATTTTTAATTTCATATAGGTAACATATATATTGCTTTAAAAACAAGTGTTAAAAAAGCTCGATATTATAATGAGTAGGAAAACAATACTTTTTTGTTGTTGCTCTGAAACTGCTTTGTTATTTTTCTATTAAAGACAAAAAACAAAACAAAATGAAAAACAACCCGAAGAAACAGACCCCATGGAATGCCTTCAGTCTTCCTTCAATGCGTACAGCACATCATCCTGGCTGCCACAGAGCTGTACTTGGAGGAGCAGGTCATTCCTGCTGGGCTCCATGAGGAGGAGGTGGCAGGAGCCCAGGTGCGAGCACATGGCCATGGTCTCTGACATGGTGGTGTATGGCAGTCCCTCCACTCAGCACAGAGCCACATGCTAACTATATATCTGTGGCAACGTTGCTTCCTCCAATCTGGATCAATGGAACTAAGCAAGGACGACTCTCAGGAAGCTCTGTTCCAGGGCGGAGGAATTTATGATGGCAATGATGTAGGACAGGAGCACATCTCACCCACAGCTTCCACTAAGTGGACCACAGTGACTGGGCCAGGTGAGGCTTGCTTCAAACTGGAGAACTCATAGATCTCTGTGGCTTGCTGGCAAATATCCAGGCAGCACTGTGCATCCTCAGAGAGGACTGCTACCTTCCTGGCCACCAACTACAGGGCATCATTCTCAAAGGTCTTCAAATGCATGAGCAGAGACACTAGGATCTGCTGTAGCTAGCTGTGAGTATAGGGCTGGAAGGACATCCCAATCAGCTCAACACCCAGTTCACCATGATTCTCTGAGGCAGATTCATAGTATTGGCAATGGTCTGGACCAACAGGCTGACCTCCTTGTGAGTGGGCCAGTCAAAGAGATTACACATGACATCTTGCTTGTGAGTCTACAGAAGGTCAAGCTCAGCCACAAATAGGACAGTGGTTGCCTATGGGGACTCTCACCTGCAGAATCACTTTGCTAGCAGTGCTGCTGTATGGCTAGCTGTTGCCTTCTGGCCTGTCAGCTTCTGTAAGATCTGCATGTAGACTTGGTGAGGCTTGGTCAACTTCATTCCATTACCTTGATGTTTGGAAGGAGGAATGTCATTAGCTTGGGCTGCCTGCTGCAGGCAGTGCATCACCTCATGCACAGTGGCAGTCTTCCCTGTCCCAAGAAAACCGGAGGTGTACATGCACCCTCCAGTTTGGTCAAGGAGTCTGCTTTCCAGAAAGTTGTAGATGTCTTGGAATTCCTTCTCTAAACAAAGAAAAGACACAGCCACAGCAGAAACATGCAGCCTTATCTGGGCCTCCTCCAGCACAATGGCTGGCTCCTGGGTGGCCAGGCTTTGACTGTGGATCTTAGCAGTGACACAATGTGGTGTTCTAGGCCAGACTGAGATTATTCTTTGGTGTCTTGGAGGGGGTCTGGATAGATGCCTCTGAGAAGGTCAACAGGCTGTTGGACATGTGGTGGGATTTTTTTTTTTCCGTAATGGTTGGAGTAAAAGCCCCTTCATCCTGACTGCTGGAGTCGGAATCCTCTGCAGCTGGCAAGAATTCTGTGTCTTGGTCATTTTTATTTTTTTCTACAACAGCTGCATTTCTTGTTATATAGGTCTTGCTTTATCTTGGTCTTAAACATCCAGCAGAAAAATATAAAACAAGGTATAAAAAGTAAAACCATAATATACTGAGCTTTACTTTTAAAGTAAACCTTTTTAAAAGGTTCAAGTCAACAACATCTGACATTGCCAGTCCTGTGGATAACCCACTGCTATTATGGACTACTGAACTATGTTGGATTACTTTGCTGAATTCATTCACCTACAATATTTAAATGGCAATGGAATACCCATCTCTGACAAAACTAAACCAAAAAGGGGATATAAATGAAGGACTATTTGTATCTGTATATACAAACTAGTTAGGATAGATATAGAGCCACTTTCTCTTAATTCAGTGAGAGGAAAGATTTGTACTAATAGTATTTGGACAGGATATCATGTCAGTATCTTGTACTATGGATAACCACTATGAAGACAACAATATGCAATGTATTAAGTATTGAAACTGTCTTATTAATCAGTTTTTGAAAGTCTTATTATTATTTGTTTCTCAATAAAATTAATTTTTTAAAAAAGGAAAAAGCACCACGAAAAAAAAATTAAATGTTTTCTACAATTCGAAGCTGCTGCCTAATCGAATTCATTGTGAGGAGAGCACTTTCTCTGCAGGTGTGATGAGAAGTAGCTTCATTCTGACCATCTGATTCTTTGGCCTCCCTCTTTTTTTCTGTATTCTTGTGTTAGAGCCACAAAAGGCCACTCTGAGGATCTCTCCACCCCCCCCAAAAGTAAGGTTCCTGATTTTCATAGCTGACACTCGGGTTCTCAGGATCATGTGACATTCAGGTGACTCTTAGCATCTGCCAAACTCTCCAGTTTTCTTGCACTCTTTCAGAGCTGAGGTGGGGCCTTGATTCCATCAGGCTGAGATCACTTCAAATGTGAAGTGGTCTCTGAGAATGATGCTTTTTGCTTAGCTTTCCTTGGAGTATCCACAGAAGCACAAGGAGTCTGATGGGATGTCTCAGGGTCAGGTGTACTAGGGGAACTGCCCAGCTCCAGCTTCTATCTTGCAGTGGGAATTTGGCACAACTTGGAGGTAGCATGTCCTGATTCTGTCATTTTGGCCGTATTTTCTGCTATGTGCCAAGAACTGTTTTCTGCATCACTAGTTCTGGGCCTCTGGCACTTGGGTTGTCTTCTTGTAATTTATCAAACACTGGGAATAGTACTGGGAAAAGTGAACTCTTCATTCCAGGATAGTTTCACAAAGAATGTTTTCTCATTTTTCAGATGCATCAGGATCACTTCATCTGGTGCTAAAACCACTACCTGAATAGGGCCAATGATGCTTTCAACACTACTGTTGTTGTCACAGGCAGGGTTGTCATACCAGAAAATCTCCTGTGTGGCAGGCTTCCAACTCAAGAAATGCTGATTACAGGGAGCAACTTCACATCTTCGGACAAACCACTGTGCATGTTTTCTGGAATGAAGTTCAGAACAACCTTCACACAATTCAATCAATTTTGCAACACAGAGGTTTTCATCATTCCCTTCGTCAACTTGAACTGTCCAACTTGGATGTAAGTCTGAGTTGAACAAGCTTCTCTTTTCACAGATATTTCTTTGCAGTTGGCCCAGTTTTCAGGCTAGCAATGGTTTGCCCACCCATGAATGAGTCAGCCTGGTCTTCTGCCTTGTGTTCTAGGATGTTGTGGCTCTGGGGGCTGAAACTTCTGTGAGCTCTCTGTTTTTAGATTTCTACACCCTTCAGCTACTCCAGTCTGCCTGATTTGGACTTCTCCCTTACCAGCCACCAGCCACTTGCAATAACCAAAGCTGGTGCTAGGCTAGAAATCGAAAAGTGCAGAAAAGATTTTGTGCCCAACACTTTTAAATAATATGATTTTTCAGGAAAAATATTTTATTTTATTATTATTTTTATATTTTAGGGAAGGGAAAATATTTTAAATATAGGTGTCTATAATTGTTCTCATTACTATGTTATTTCACGCCTAAAAATGATATAATATTCAATTATTGAATCATCCACAGACTACATTTAGATAGAATATATATCTTCCCTTACAGGGTTAAAAATCTTTCTAATGAAGAGTTCCTATGGGATTTGCATTTATTTTAAATAATGCAAATATAACATTTTGATTATGTTTTAAGAATAACCCATAAATACTAAGTGAAAAATTTCTCTAATATCCAGTTAAATATGCTAGACAAGGTTGAAGAAAAAATATGTTAACACAATTATGGTGACCTTAGTTCCTTAGTTCCTATATGACTGTGTATGTTTCTGTTTCTTTTCCACTTCTACCCACCGATATGGAATGACACAACTATATGGCAAAATTTTTCTTCCCTCCCATGTGAAGTATTAAATCACATCACACTATGTTCCCCTGTACTTTAGGGAAGGGTCTACAGGCTGTTCAGGGTCTCACTACTAGATCAGACTCATAGTGATAGCCTGTTTACAGCCTCCCAAGAGCTGGAATTACAGGCATGCACCACCACACTCAGTATCAATTGCCATCAATATGCCCCAGGGGCAGGGCCAGCACAGTAGGCCTGGGGATGGAATTCCCGACTCTTGCTCCTGCTTGCAGGTATTTTAATCCGCTGAGCTGTTTGGCCAGCCCCACCTCACAGTTTTAATTTTTATCCTTCCTTGTAAATTTTTCTCTCAAGGGTTTTTTTTTTCTTGCAATTATTTCTCTTTGTATAGTGTATTAAGATACGCATATTTTTAAATAGTTGTAATGGCTATAATTCTCAATGGATATTTATATATATATACATTTATTAAAATGAATTCTCAAATTTTTAATTGCTAGGAATGCATATAAAAATACTTGAAGACACATATGTCAGTTGTTTACCCCATGTTTACACTAGGCACATGGATCATTAATGCAATGTGAATAATCAGATCTGAGAAAAATCTCCCGAAGACAAGATTGAGGACAGCCACAGAACACATTCTTCAGACAAACAGAGAGTCTGGTTTTACATCTTTTTATTAATCCTCCAATTTGAATTTGCAATTCATTCTGAATATGCAAAATATTTATCTAAGTTTCAAAATTGAAAAGTAACGTGTTTTAAACTAGCAGTAGATAACATAAAGCAGAATTAGAGCTCCAGTATACACAGTCTGACTCCAGAGTTAGTACTTTTAATGAATGCTTTTGTGTTGCTTTTGCACTAACCTTTGTATTTCACACTCTTATCAAAAAATTTGTTGAAATGTCAAGAACCACTTAGTTGATATAGATTATGAGGCATTCTAATGTTTTTTCATTGTGAATCTAACCATTATTTCCTCACTGAGAAGAATGTTGGTTGCAAATTCAAATTTATACATAGCTATAAATAAAATAAATAAATAAATAAAATCATAATTGAAAACTATTGCTCATTTTCTTAGATATTTAAGAATATATCAAAACTATTTAAATTTATATATCATTTCATATATACTGTTATATAAGTTATAAATTTGCTCTCCCATGGCTCTAATAGGCTCAATAGTTTATTAGATTAACTGTGTGGGATATCCTTACATTTCCGGGGGAAACCTTACTTAAACATGACATATTATTATTATTCTATAGTGGTAGATCAAATTCAGCAATTTCTCAGGTCATGAATGCTAGTGTTTGTGAGCAGCTTAATTCTTAGACAGAAGTATTAGATAATATTCTGCTCTCATCCACAAACTCCATGTCTGGTGATGAAGATAGCTGTGTACTTCAGAAACATGGAAGGAGTTAAGTCTGTTAAATGAGGCACCACTGTACTTAACTTCTATATTTTGTGTGTGTTTTTCTGTATTTGTCATCTTTTTTGGCTTTCTTAGTTTTATTTACTTTCTCCATTCCAGCATATTGTGAATATCATACATTAAGTTTTTTAAATTTCTGAAAACTTTTCCAAAAAATAATATTCTGATAGCACTGAACTATATCATTTATATTTTACCTCACTTAAATTACTGCACCTGGCTGAGGCATGCCAGTGGTACTGTGGTTGTCTAGTCTAACGGAACTTCACACCAGTAAAATAGTGCTCTTACTGCTTTAGCTTGTAATATTTTTTGAAATCAGGAATCATGTTACCTCCATCTTGATTACTCTGCCTTTGAGTTGTTTTAGTTTCTCTCTGTCTTCAGTAGTTCTATGTTAGTTTTAAAATAGATTTTCCTATTTTTATAAAAATGTCATAGTGGCTTTAAGTATTAATGAATCTGTAAATCTTTTGGGAGAGTACATACATTCATTTATTTGATGCCTTATATTAATATTTTATAAGTTTCAGTGCTTGAGTCTTTTCTCTCTGCTAAGTTTATTCTTGAATTTCTTTTATTTCACTGTAATTAGGAGTATGTTGATATTCTTCAATCTTTTTGACTTTATTAGTTTCAATAATTTTTTGTTGTTTTCAGGTTTTCTACATGTGAGCTCATAGCGTATACAAACAAATTAATTTTAACTCTTCCTCTTCAATTTATATGCCTTTTATTCCTATTTCTTTCCTAATAATTTTAGTTATAATTACTGTGTTGCAATACAGTAATGATTGCAAGGTTCAAAATCTACTTATAATAGTGGCTAGAACAACTAAAGAGAAAATAAATAAGGAAATAGTGGGCATAAATATAAACCAAATGTGATTAACAGATATATTCAGAATAATTTACAGAAGAAAAGCAGAATGAATATTTTCTTAAACACACTTGTAATATTCCCAAAGTCAGGAACTAGAGTCACAAAAAGTATCAAAAGTTTAAGCCTGAAAGTGTGCAAGTATTTTATTGCCAACATTGGAATGAAATGGGAAATCACAAGTGAAAGGAAAACAAAAACAGTTAAAGTTATTTGAAAATTGAACATCATAATTTTGAGCAATTGTTAGATAAAGGAAAACATAAAATAAAAGAAAGCACCACAAAAACAAAAACAAATTACTTCAAAATAAATAGATTGCAGCAAAAGCAGTAGAAAGATGACAGTGATTATTGCATTCACTATAAAAGAGGAAAAAACATACAAATTTAAGGCTGAAGAACTAATAATCCCAAACCTAGCAGAAGGAAGGAAAGATAGAACAGAAACAGAAAAAATGAGAAAAAAATAATGAAAATATTAAAGAAACAGATGGATTTTGTAAAAATGAACATGGCGAACCATTATCTAGACCTATTATGAAAGTAGAAAGTAAATACATAAAACCAAAAAAACAGTAGAAGACATCTGTGCCCCAGAAATATAAAAGATCATAAGATGTTCTTAGGAAAAAGGATACAAGAGATTGGATAAGCTAGATGAAACAGGTAAGTTCCAAGAAACATTAAAACTATGAAATTGAATTATAAGAAAATGAATAATTTGAACAAATAAAGAGACTTGTCATTTGAAACTTCACAAATAACTACTAACTTTTATAAAGACTCAATTTCTATATGGAAAATACTTTTAAGTAGGCTTAACATATATATATATATATATATATATATATATATATATATACATATATATGTCATTATAAAATAACATAAAAGTAAAATTGAAATCAACCTGCTCTATTTTAAAGGTTTCAGTTGTAACAAAAATAAATTTCCACTGAGCCATCTCCCCAGCCCTAAATTTCCTAAAATTAACTACAAGGTAGTTAAGATTCCATATGAATTATTAATCATAAACCTTATAACATCTGTAGTAGTTACTAATATCTTTACCATTTCAAATGAACAAGTTGAATTTCTCAAAAAGACTAAAGGATTTGTAAAGGCCACATAAAAGGTAAATGCTGTGCAGAAATAACCATGAATATTTCCTTTTAGACACTTGTCTTCAAAGGAAAGTTTAAAAAATAGTTCTTTCCGTATACCTGGTATATTCAATTACCAATGTAACTCTGTATCTCAAAGAATTATAAAATTAGAACATGTAGGGTGAATGCGAGGCAGGAAGTTATGGCTAAACATAGCTGTAAAGGGAGGCATGACAAGGTCCTGAACACATGCTCAGAGGAGTTTTCAGAGCCCTGTGTGTAGACTTCTCTTAAGAACTGTTGTAGGTTTTCAATAGGATGACCGCGATGGGACTCCAGTGGGGAAAGAGCTTGCTGTGCTGCCCCTTCACGACAGCCCACACTACACTGTGATTTTTCCTCTCTTTTACTTGGTCCACACCTGCTCAGTGGAGGCTGTTTTAACCCTACCATTTTTCTTTCCTCAATCTTTATAATTGTGAAGGCTTACCATTATTTTATGCTTGTTTCATTCAATTTTTTTGAGGGAAGGAAAGACCTAGAAATCACCTACTAGAAGGGGCTCCATTACTCCAGAACCTGGTAACAGAAGTAGATATCTAAATGTGAAAAGAAGGTAAACCAAACAGACAATTATTTGAAAATTACTTTTTAAAAAGTTGAACCTTAGTTGACATCAAAGATGAATTTTTTTTCAAATAGCTAAAAAAGATTCTAGAATATATTAGGAAGTCAGTAGAGAGATTAAAAGAAACGTTACAAATAAATTTCTCAATATTCTGTGCCATAGATTTATGCATTGAAAGACTAGCTAATTTTATTAAATGTTCTTTCTTTACAAAATTCAAATTTTTTAATTTTTTAATTTTTATTTTTTTTTATTTTATTGAAATATAAATATCAATGGGACAGTTTTAAGACACCTTAACAGGACGGATTCAATAAATTAATACATTACAAACTGTTTTCATGTTTTGGTATCGTACAAGGTGCGTACATATTATACTTACAGACATTATTATAGCAGATGTCTCATCAGTAAATTAAGAGAGTGTAGCTGTTTATGTATTTTATTTTTTATACCTGAATTATATAAAAGATTCAATAATTAATATTTTCTACCTTGTTATTTTCCTAGTCATTGTCCATAGTACTAGAAGCTGACATAGTATCCTGTCCAACCACCATTAGTGCAAATCTTGCCTCTCATAGAATTATGTAGAAGCACGGTGTATCTATCCCAACTGTACTGTCCATACACACACATCATGATTCTTCCTTTCTATACCCCTTCTTTTGTCTACTCCTGTCAAAGATGGGCACTCCATTGTCATCCAACTAATTTAGGTGTCTGCCCTCTATGACACAATCCAACACAGTCCAGCATTCCACAACAATAGTGAGTTATTCAAAGAAGCCATTTACAGCTCAACTTATTATTATGGGCCTGTGTTGTATACCTCATTTTTATACTTTTCTGATGGATGGTTAAGATCAAGATAAAGCAAGACCTATATAATAAAAAATGTAACTTTTGTATTTGATGATGTCAGTCAAGACCCCTCAGGGTTTTCCTGTAACCCTGTACCTCACTCTGTAGATCCTTTTGTCTGTGTCAGCCATGTGGATGAGTCACAACCATTGTTTGACCAGTTTGCTCTCTGTGAAAGTCTGAGCGAAAGTTTTCTCTCCATGGGACTCTCCTTAGGCACACTGTAGATCATTGATTGCCTTTCTCTCTGGCTCCATAATCTCCTTCATCAGAAAATTTGGGGCGCAAACAAATAGCAATGACACAGTTCCAAAACTGAATAGTAGGACAGTTTCAATAATTAATACATTATATATTGTTATGTTCTTAGTTTTTATCCATAGTACAGAAACAGACAGAATATCCTGCCCAAAAACTATTAGTACAAATCTTTCTACTAATTGAATTAAGTGAGAGTAGCTATGTACCTATCCTGGCTATTCTGTATATACAAATACAAAATGGTCTTTCCTTTGTATCCCCTTTTTTGTTTAATCTTATCAGAGATGGGTATTCCATTAGCATATAAATACTATAGGTGCATGAATTCAGCAAAACAGTCCAACACAGTTCAGCAGTCCACAATAATAGTGGGTTATCCTCAGAGGTAGTTGACTTAAGCCTTTCACAGCTCTGCAGATTAATACGGCTTTACTTTATATACCTCATTTTTATACTTTTTTGAGGGATGATTAAGACCAAGGTAAAGCAAGACCTACATAACAAGAAATGTAACTTTTATATCTGATAACATCAGTGACATACCCTCAGGATTTATCCTGTAACCTGGTACCACACTTTGTAGATCCTTTGCCAGTGTTAACCTTGTGGATGAGTCACAGCCATTGCCTGACCAATTTGCTCTTTGTGAAAGTCTGAGAGAATGTTTTCTCTCCATGTAACTCTCCTTAGGCATACTCTACATCATGATCACTTTCTTCTGTGGCCCCATAGTTTCCTTGATCAGAAAATTTGGGACACAATTGAATTACATGATGTTACAGTACAGGTTATCCTATGTCCTGAGTCTTCACTGACCTTGAAAGGCTAAGGCCAAAATTTTAACTGACCTTGCAGCCCTTCCTTTTCTCTAATTTGTGATCTTCAAACTTAGGTTGTCACAGAACTGTCCTGCTACAATGCAGGTTAAATTTCTATGGTTAAATAAATATGGTTAAATTTCTAAATTTCTGTGTGAAAATATGTATTTATTCTTATTTTTTAATTATTTCTTTCTTCATATTCTGTATGAAGGGGACTTAAAGTTTAACATATCAATATTTGATGGAAAATGCCTCTCCATGTTATACCTAAGATGATTGATACTGAGACAGATAAGGTAAACTGAATTGCATATGTTGTAGGGTAATAATAAGCTTCTTTCTGTATTAATAATAATATAATATAATTATTATTTATAATTATATAATATGTTATATAATTATTGATTAATACATTAAAAACATAAGTTTGCAGATGAAATTTTAAAATATAGCTATTTTAATTTGCTGTTTTTGCAATTTTTCTATTCATGCTATGTGCATGTTTATGTTAGCATTTAACTGATGAGTAGAACACAGAGCACAGTTAGCTCAAGAAAATTTGTTTATAAATCTACTAAATAGCTTATTAGACATTAAACTGATGACTTGTCCCTTGTCATCTCTTGAGCTCCATAGATAATAGACCTAAAGAGTTAAGGAGAAGATATTCTTTATGCTAAGCTTAAGTAGATAAAGGTAGTAGGAGAGACTCTGGACAGCGCATGACATTAGGATTCACCCTTTTTATAGCCAAAAACAATAACAGAAAAAAGAAGAAAGAAAAAATGAAGACCACTATCATTCAAAGTTAGCATTAAATGTACTTTCAACTCCATAGATATGCTTGCAATTTTCTGTATTTTAATTCTTCAGCTAACTGACCAAAATATATGATGTTTAATTGCTCTTAAAGGATTCAAAGCTTTCAAATAATCTGCTCTTGTTATAGTAGTTGAATTTCCAATGGACTTGTACTACAAATACAGATGGTCTTTAATTAAAGTCAAGCTAGCCCAGTTACAGCTATAAACACTGTAGTTCACTGAGTTCCCCTCCTTACATTTTTCTCCTTACACGCATCTGTACATACATGCATATTTTTTACAAAAATAAAACTAGTATTTTTTCTTCTATTTCAGAACTGTAAGTAAATGTATTAAAGATAAAAATGTCAATAATTTTCTCTCTGCCTCATTAAAGGTAGGATAGACAAGTTTCTCACTCTCTTGCCTGACTTCCCATTTCATAGACTAATTTAGAAAAGTTGCACATGCTAAGAAAGTTCATCACAAGCTACTTCTCCAGAACAATTACTATTGTTTTTAAAACCTATAAGGGAATGTAGGAAAATGTGTTGATGTAGAAAAATAACTAAAATAATATTTTATCTTGCACAGAAATTCATTGCTATTGTTTTCTAAAATTATTTACTGTTCTAACATATTGCTGGAAATCGTTTATATTGTGAAAACCAATGTTGAAATTATTTTACAAATTGCATTAGAAAATATTTTTATTTTGAAATTGTGTATGTATGGTAAACATTCTCCATAGCCATTCTTTACAGATAATGTCATAAAATAAGTGTTTTAATGCTATATATAAGCAGTACATAGTAACATCAATTATTGGCCATGTGAATATTATTTTGAAATTATTGCAATACATGGATTCATTGTCAGCTATAAACATTTGATATTTGAAATGTCCATCAAGAGGAGACTGTCGGGCTGGGAAGATAGCTCAGTAGCATGAGCAACTCACAAGTGCAAGGTCCTGAGCTCAGTTTCCAGTGTCACAGAGAGAGAGAGAGACAGAGACAGAGAGACAGAGACAGAGAGACAGAGAGAGGTACTATAATGAAAGCCAAAAAAACTAAGAATTTAAGTATATTTATTTATATGTGAAAATTTTTATGTTATGCCAAAGTATTGTGATTTTTCCCTCAACTTTCAGGTTGCATATTTATTTTCTAAAATTTATTCCTGTCAGGCATTGTACCTGAAAGTTTTTCTATCATCTGATCTAGTATTGTGTGAATTCAACAAAAGATTATAATTGGACAAACCTGAACTACAGTAATTCCTGTGTGGGGCCGGCTAGATAGCTCAGCAGATTAAAGCTAACTGTTTAGGCAGACTCAGGGGCCTGCGGTTCAATCCCCAGCATGCTACAGTACCGCCCCCACCTCCAGGGTGTGCTGAAAGGGTAATCCAGGATGGGTATGGTGCCGTGCGCCTATAATTCCAGAGTTTGGGAGCTTGAAAACGTGAACCACTGCAAGTTCAATCTGATCTGTGTGGTGAGATCTTGTAGACCCTGTACTAAATGCATTGAAAAAATTATTAAAACAACAAAATTAAAAAAAAAATACTAGCCCCTGTGGTAACCAAAACGATACCCTCAAAGTCTTACAAGTGGCTTATGTTCTAGTTACCAGAAGCCGGGAGATGTTGTTTTACAAAGCACGAGGAAAAGAACGATGTAGATAGGATCTTGATTTTTGAAAATGGATCCCATGTAAACAAAAATACTTCTTTTTTTTTCCATGTACAGTGTCTCACCATGTAGACCTTACTGTAGCGATTCTCCTGCTTTCAGCCTCCCGAGTGTTGCGATTGCAGGCTTGTGCCACCATGCCCAATCTCAGTTGCCATCTCAGAGTGCCATGGGGACAGGGCTAGCACTTCATGCTGGGGATTGAACCCCAGCCACTGTGCTCTGCTGAAGCAGGTGCTCTAGTCCTCTGAGCTATCTGGCTGGCTCAAAAATGTTTCTTGTAATTTAAAGAAGTAGGCAGGTTAATCAGAGTTGGAGACATATGCAAATAATACACAGTGGTTTGAAGATGGAGAAAGGTATCAAAGAAAATAGACAAAGTGGAGAAACTCAGGAATTCTTAGAGCCTCCATAAGGTACACATTCTTGCCAAAACCTTAATTTTAGGCTAGCAAGATCCAACTCATACTCTGCCCTCTTGATCTATGAAATAATAAATTCATGTTGCTTTAGGTTATTAAGTTTGTGAGGATTTGCAACAGTGGCAAGAGAAATGGATGAAGCATCCTAAATGTCTTCTGTCTGTGCTGACACCCTAAGGTTGTGCAGATTGGAGTAGCTAATCACACTTAGGTTTTCTCTTGAGAGGATGAAACAAATAGTATGCTCCAAAACTTCAAAATAAGTTTGTATCATTTATGCCATTATGGTCCTGTCCATCCTCTTACAGAATATATCATAAGAGGGTTATTTTCTGGTACAGAATGCATCTAGTAATCACATTGCCATACTTTGTAAGTAGATTCAAGAAAGGAAGAATCATAATCCTTGAGAATTAACTCAAAAACGTTTTGATGCTTAGGAGTGTACACACCTACTGTGGAAATCTCACTGATTCCCCAGACTGTCAGGCCATTAGATAATGGCCTTTTCAGTAAAAGATGTATGATTGCATAAGAAATTGAACCCAAGAGAGCTAATTTTAACAGGTAACAATGACATCAGCTGGTCAGAGGAGATAATAAGAGTGGTGCCAGAAAAAATGTAGGCATGCTTTGTTACCATTGATTTCACTGAAAGAAGTTTAAATACTGGAAGTATTTAATCTGTGAGGAGGACACAGGAAAATTCATCATGCTGCATGACTGCACCCATCATATGTTCAAGAGATTTAGTTGTTCTGCATTTATTGTGAACTCATAGTCTCCATATTAGAAACAGAGAGACTTCTCACTGGGTTTATGCTGTCACTTGGGTAAAATAATGGAGTCAGACATACATGATGGCTATCAAGCCACTGCAAGCTTGATCTACATTTCTTCTAGTCATATTGACCAGAGAGTGAGATCTTAGCTTGAAAATCTTCATGAGTGATGAAGATGCAGTTTGCCTCCATGTTTCATCTATCTGCAGCAGGGTTTGTTATGCTGGCAATCTACCAATTCTGTGTTTGTTAGACCAAACACTACATAATTAAGGAAAACCAGAATATGCTAAATAAATAGCATGCACCATCCAGGGGAGGTCCTCTGTGAGGACCTCTTTCCTGCTAAAAAGCATCAGTTCATTTTTGGACTATATTTAAATAATGTCAGCATCCCAGTGGATACCAGTTGTCTTAACATAAATACTTTCTTAATACAATAAGCCCAGGCATTTGTGAGAGCCTATTTCAATCCAGGGCCCTATCAACTCAGTGACTACACTTCCAATGAAAGAAGAAGATGCACAATATTTTCCTAAATAGACACTTATCATTGTTCATGTCTAACCATGCTACTCTTCTAGACCAAGACATCTGTGTGACTGCACATACCATTTTATGCTGCTATTAAGACTTTATTCATTCCCAGTTAATTAGAGAGTTTCCAAATTGATCCAATCTCAAATTGCAAATGACCAGATATTCACAAATCTTCTGTGTCCTCCTAAGAAACAGAAACAGAGAAACAAAACCAGTAGGACACACATGTGTATAAGACTTACTAATTATAGAGACTAAGTAAACAGGTGGGAGGACAGGATACTAGGCTGGAATTAATATAAACTGATTTTTCGGTCTTGGTCTGGAATATTTTTCTTCTTCAGAGAAGTTTTAATTTAACTTTTGAGATCATCTAATTGTTTGCATGGGGCCATTCTGATAATCAAAACTAATTTCCCTTACTTCAAGCTGACTTGCAACAAATGGAATGCTTGTATCTGGATGTGCCCTTAAAACCTTATGTAATTAGATGGGAGAGTGTCAAATGTGGCTGGATTAGTGTGTGATCCTGGGATTAAGAGTAGGGGATAATGAAAGGTCCATCCTGGTAAGTTTACATCCTAGATGGAATGTAAGGGTAGAGAGGGAAGGCATTTCTGCTGCCACCTCAGTACTGCTCCTGCTTCTGAAGCTTGTTGCTTTCTATCTCCTGCCTGCTTGTCTCCCTTCCCACACCATTCTTCTGTGAAGGCAGTTGCCAATGGGCTGAAATTACACACTATGAGCTAGAGCAAATTTTTTCTTTTTTAAGTATGGGTCGTGGATATTTTGAGTCAGAAAATGGGAAAGGTAACTAAGACAAAACTGATATTAAATTTTGATAAGTACATGTATCTAACAAGCTGCTGATTTTTAATTGGTGTATATCTGGAGTCATATAAGAGAGGTAGCAAAGTTGAAATTCTGGTGATCTACCTACTTGTGCCACAGATTCCCACTGGTAAAATTACTGGTCACAGAATCTTACAACTCAAAGGGGTCATTAAGGTTGTGATTAATTTTAAAAATTACATATCTTTACAACTCTTCTTTATGTTCACTTTTCCCCCAATGTATCCAATCTCTTCTGGCACTGATGGGAGAAAGAATTACATAAATACACCATATAAACTTTCTACTATCTCTTTAGGGAAGAAATATCAATACAGGGCCTGGGGAGATAGCTCCATAGAATAAGTGCCTGCCTGGAAAGTGCAGAGTCCTGAGTTCAATCCCTGGTACCGTAGAAAGAAAGAAGGAAAGAAAGAAAGAAAGAAAGAAAGAAAGAAAGAAAGAAAGAAAGAAAGAAAGAAAGAAAGAAAGAAAGAAAGAAAGAGAAAGAAAGAAAAATACATAGACCATCTGTATGAGTCATTTTCCTATTATAGAACAAAGTGACAGGCATGTGGAACATGAAGGAGGGAGATTTATCTTGGCTTAGAATTCAGACTATAAGTGCTTAGCTGCAAAAGAGTACAGTGGAAGTGCATGGTGGAAGAAAGCTGCTCAACCCCTGCCACACAAAGAAAGAGACAAGAACAAAAGCAAAAAGGAAATTACATTCTTCACAACTCTAGTGACCCTCTTGTTTGGTCAAGGCTTATGTCCTGGATGGAGACGGTGGTGCCTTCCTGCAATCCCAGCATTCAGGAGACTGAGGCAGGAGGATTGCCATGAGTTTGAGGCCAACCTGGGACTTACACAAGTACATAAGTATATTCAAGCTAAGCCTGCACTACAAAGTGAGACCCTGACTCAAAAACAAACAAATAAATAAATAAATAAACAGCACTTTTCCTCTAACAACATATTAAAACATGAATTTATTGTACAAAATACATACTCCAGTCAAATTTCAATAGTTCATCTGAACACATGAGACATTTGGGAAGTATTTTAGGTCCAAATCTAAATCATAAGATTCATTCTCAGTATTCCCTGAAGCTCATGTTTATCTCCTTATGAAAAATATATGTAGTCCATGCAGAAGAATCAACAGATTCTTCAGAAATCTAGCATTGGTCAAATTCTAACTCCAAAGTTTCCTCTGAAACGCAAGTTAGAATCCTACCTATATGCCCTTTATATTTTTCAAAAATAAATGTACATAATTCCAGTGTGCAATAGAACAGGGTAAACATTTAGATTCTAAATTGCATGAATAGGGAGATAGAAAGAAATCATATCAAATCAAGAGAGCCTATAGCAGTCATTGCTATGACATTAGAAGCAGTACACTTTTAGAAGACCAGAATGACAGGCATTCCAAGTATGACCCTAGTATTACACATTGCTACCCTCAATGCAATTGCTTATTTCATAGGTATCAGCATATATAGTTAGTCAGGGTGAAAATCCTACCATTTAACTGCTAGTTTTAAAAACCTGATGGAGATTCTGGTATTTTTGTGCAATGGAATACTACTCAGCTATAAAAAAGATGAACTCAGATCTGCATGTCTACACTTCATGTTGTCTCCCAAATGCAGGAACTTGAAAGAATAAATAAAATCTGAAATTTATAACAGTTACTGTGAAAGGAAAGAAACTGTTCGAAGGAAAATAACTAGGATGAGGGAAAGGAGAAAAAATACAAAGGTATGGAAAATATATGTATGCATATATGTAGGGTAGCTTAGGTAAAACTGCTGATTGCTACTATTCTATTGAAAGGAACATTTAATGCTTAATTTTTTCTTCCTTTTTTTACTATTTTTGTATATTTATGTCTGATAATCTGAACAAATTGAAAGATAACAATATAGTATATAATAACCGTTGATTTCCTATCTCCTTGTTTAGTAAAGTTCTGTGTCGCTACTAATGTTCTTTTAAATAAACTTTATTCTCTTAAAAACAAATTAATTAATCCATGGAAAAAATGAGTGGAAACCAGCCAGGAAATCATTCATTCCTATAGATCCATGTGCAGCATACAAGCCAGGGTTCAGTGAGATTTAAGTCTAAAAGGGGTTGGGCAGCCCTGTTCATCTCGCCTGATCAGATACAGCCCACATTCTCTGCCTTTCTCTAAAGCTGACTCTATTTGCTATCTTCAGGTTTTCTCAACAGCTGCTCCACTTTGTGGCTTCTTCAAAATCCAAGGTTTCAGGGCTGGGGAGATGACTCAGTGGAATAAGTGCAAGGGCTTGAGTTCAATTCCCAGTTCTGCACACACAAAAAAAAGTTATCTGAGGGACCAGGGAGATAGCTCAGTAGAATAAGCACTTGCTGGGAAGCACAGGGCCTGATTTCAATCCCTAGTTCCACCAAAAAAGGAAAGACAAAATAGAACAAAACAAACAAACAGAAACACATTTTAGGGGACAGGGAGATGGCTCAGTGGAATAAGCTCTTCCCTGGCAAGTTCAAGGGCCTGAGTTCAATCCCAGGTTCTGCCAAAACAAACAAACAAACAAAAAATCCGAAACCCAAGGTTTCCACTACATCAGAGGCTATATTCTCACAACTACACACATCACTCTGGCAAAGGCTTATTGCCTAGCCTCCCAGGTTTTCCTTTGAAATCTGCATGGATTTCACATCTATAGTTCGCATGCCTGAAAAGCCATCAGTACTTAGCCTGATAGCAAGGCCGGCCTCTAGCTGCAGCAGTAGCTCAGCCCCTTGCACCCTGATTACGAGGGCAAGGATGCTGAGTGTCTGCACCCCTGATCGCAGGGGCTCCTCTGTAGGTAGCTCTGAGTGGACAGAACACTCTGCGGTGCTCTTTTCAAAGCAATGTCTCAAGAGGAATTTACTCGAGATTCTGGTCATTT
>PVKA01002179.1:118882-130307 GCA_004027165.1 Ctenomys sociabilis
AAAAAAAAAAAAAAAAAAAAAAAAAACATATCTTTTCCATTACCCTTGACTAAATTGTGTTTACCCTTGACTAATTGCTGGTTTATAATGGTTCTCAGCAACAACATACTGTCCATACATTCCAAACCATTTCTTTCTGGCAAGGTTGTAAATTTTTTAAATCATTTAACTCCGCTTTTGATTGGATGTTCACTGTTGATTGGCTAAAAATAGCCAGTATAACCAATAACACAACTTGAACATTAGGCTGCCTCAAAATCTGCCCTTCTGGATTGATTAGCCCATCGCTGAGAGCAGGCTTGGCATGGCGTGTGGTGCTGGGGATTGAACCGCAGACCCCTTCGCTTGCCTAAGCAGTGCTCAGCAAGATAGCTTTTAAATTCTTTTAACCATCGCAGATCCTTTCAATACCACCTATCATAGTACCAACGCTATCTTCATTCACTTATGCTGATGGGCATGAGGAACAAGATCATAGCTGCCTTCTTCTGCCATGCCTTGTTTTTCGTTCATTGCTGGGACATATTCCCGATACTCAAATTGAAGGAAAAATTTTTTTATTTAGCTTACAGTTTGTGGAGGTTTTAGTTCATACTTGGCTGGCTCCAGGGGAGAAGGAAGCAGTTCATGGTGGTGGAGAGTGGAGAGTAGAGGCAGGAGAAGCAGTTGTGGAGTCTACCCAGCCTCTCTGTTTCCTTCCGTGCTGACTGCAAAGGCTGGGGCTACACCACAAAGACCAGAGCTCCTCAGAATGATGCTGCTGCGGAGGGATGCGGCGATAATCTGAGCTCCTCCAAGAAGGTGAGGCACTCAGAAGCCTTCCTCAACCCCAGGCACTCTGTGGAGGGCCCGCCCCACCCTAGAGTGGGACCCTCTGCCCCAGGGCATGGAATCCCAGAGAGGATCCAGCCAAGCTTCGACATCTCAAATTGACGCAAGGCGTCAACCACCACATGCCTAAACTCCAAGAAATGGATGAAGCAGTACTTTCTTGCAAGGGTCTGTGTAAATTAAGAGCTTGATGAATTTTCTACCAGAGTTATAAAATTTCAGTTCTCTCCTTCACTAATGTTTCTCTATTTCAGATGTGCAAATATGGCCTTTTCCCCAGTTTGTAATTTTCTTTCTCTTCAAAGAAGCTGGAGTTGGTTTACACAATAGCGTGAAGACATGCATGAAGGGGTTCCATTACACTCGACAAATATTCACTGGATTTTTCTTTTGTAAGCGATGTGTATATTAATATGTCATGACTCAGCCAAATGAAATTCCAATGTTTTCACTGCAACCAATGTTCTGTAGCTGTATGTGATCCCTGTGCCAGGTACAACCCATTTCAGATCGGATAGCAGTTAGTTGAATCCATAGGCACAATCATTTTGCGTTTTGGTAGGTCTGTAGGGGCTTCCTCTTCTCTTTGGTGCATGAGGATCTTGCACAACAGCAAAGTGCTTTGAAGGGTTCACATTAATCCTTTTTGACCTATTTCAAATGAAAAACCAAGGGATTTTTTTCAGTTTTTGAAATCTATATCTGTATCTATGTCTATCAATTTGTGATGTTCCCAACACCACAAAATGTAGCTGAAAAATAAAACTCATTGTAATAAATGCTTTGCTTGATTTACACAAGTTTATGTTTTTTAGGGAAATGTTTCCAGAAGGACTAAAACTTCTTTATATGAGACAAGAAATGCTGGGGAAATAAAATTAATAAGAACATAATATTAGTAACCTTATACAGTCATGTCAAAACCAAACTACTGTTGGTATGATGGGTTCTAGGAAATTCTGAGCAATAAGACCCTCAGCAACATCCATGTTTTGATCTAAAAGCACCCTAACACACTATCCTGCATGTAGGCTGGTTGAGTGATTCTTCTAGTTTCTGTTTATAAAAATTGTGAATTTCTCATCTTTTCTGTTAGTATAAGTTCATACCTCTGTTCTCTGTAAAAGATCAACATGTTCTGCCATCCAAGAACATATCTTTAAATGACTCAGATCCAAGGCAGGTGGCCAAATTATAAAAGTAGTCCCCTTTCTAGAAAAGAATCAGCAGCAATCACGGCAACTAATTTGAACGCATGCTGGCATACAAACTACAATTACTTTCTCATTAACAAACAATAAAGAAACATTTATTGTTCAAACTGCCATAGAAATTAATCATGTTCACTGCTGAGTAGATAGACTTACCTAAAATCTTGCTAATTGGTACATAAAGCCAATAGAAAGTTAATTTGTGTCTCACAACTACACCAGTAAAATTATTAAGAAATGTGTAGAATTTTAGACTTTTCCCTATTTGCAAAGTCTTAAATTAGCCTTCTTTAAAATTTTACAAATGGTGGTAGAAAACTCAACTGTCTGGGATTAGAGCTGAAGGAAATGCAATTTCATATAGCAATGGAAAAAAGAAATAGTAAAGAGGGATAAAGTTGCATCAGTTCCCTGAGACATAGTTCTAACAAGGTAAATCAAAGACATTAGATGATACTTAGGCAAGCTGTACGTGTTATTGCAGCAAGAAAGTGCAGAATTTAGAGAACTCTAATAACTGATAATAGACAGTAGATACTCTCATTTCCAATGGAAAAAGTATAATCCATTTACAAGGCTGTTCGTTAGTGACAAGCATATTGCTCCTGGACCTCCATTTATGTCAAAACACACAAAATTTAGCTAATTTATAGGGTATCTGAATATTATAAAAAATTAAAAGGACAGTAACACAGTGTTTTTCTTTTCTTTCTAAGTATCAGAATAGTTGTACTTGTCTTCTTTCCTCTTGTGATACTTTTTTGATTGTAGTATTTTCATACTCCAAAATTTGTATCCTAAACTTGTATGGTCTCCAAATCCATTGTACTTTCAGTGTTGTCAAATACTTTTAAGAGATATTTTTATGTGGTATCACTTGCTCAAAGACATCTGCATCCAACACGGCCTTCCTTTTCATGTTTGTTGATGAGTTCATTTTCACTAAGTTCCTTGCTCACTTTTACTTTTTCCTTTGAGCATTAATTTGTTTGACTATTTCCCACATTATCTATTTTTGAGAACCTCTTGAGTTTAACCCCTGTGCATAGTGAAGCAACCCTACAACAGGTGAAAATGAACAGGTATTCAGTGACAAAGCCACAAAAGACTTTGAAGCATGGGATGAGATTGGGCTCAGATGATGACAATCATTTGTTATTTGCAAAGTAATTATTGAATGTGGATCTCATTTCGTATTTTGCTATTCAATGTTCACAGGTCATAATAAAGGAAATGTGAACTCACTTTGGAAAATTAATGTTATTTCAATAAGCCATTGTAACAGAAACCATGAATCTAAATCTATGCTAAGTGAAGACTGAACTGAAAGTGTATGCACCTGGGACCTGTGAAAATGAAAACCAGGCCAGATGAAGGGTGGATGGGATGTGTATGTGAGAGAGAGAGTGATTGGTGAGAGACTAGAAGAAGAGGAGGTAAAAGAATTAAAAAAGCATGTGAGAAAAAATATTTAAAAAGCTAAAACTTACTATAAAATATACAGATATCTCTTGTTCTATGCCTGGAATTTTTCTTGAATTTGAAATTTTATCAAAATATATCTAATAATGTAAGCTAAATGCTTGAAGTAAAAATTACTTTCTCAGTATAACTTCTGCCTATTAATTTGCCTTTTTAAAATGATGTAAATAATACCTTAATAATATTTAGACACTTTTCTAAATTTAGGATAATTGTCATTATATTATTTTCTTAATGTATTAGATGTAATTTCTACTAATTGCTATTCATTTAAGTCAGAACAATAAAAATAAATATTGTATATAAGAACATTAATCAACTTTGGTATTTCAATAACTTTGTACTTTCTATGAAAGCCAGTATAACAATTATTACATTTTAGAATATTTAGTTAATTAGAATAAATTAATCTCATGTAATTGATCATAATCTGATGGTGCCAGTAAAAGTAGTTGTTGCTTTTAAATTGAAAATTGAATATATTGCTACATGCAGAATCTCTAAGGAAAATGTATTTTTTAAATGAAGTGTTTGTAATTTATACTTTCATCATGAAGCAAGTGAAATACATTACTTATAATATATTTTAATGTGGGATAGTCTTACCCATAACTGAACATTCTGCAAAAAAAAATATCTGTACTTCACTTTACATTATTTTTCAAAACAAAGTACCTTCAAACATATGGAAGACTTTAAAAAACTCTCCAAATACTGATGAAATTAAGTATACCCAATAGCTTGTATTTCTTTTATTAGTAGTATATTTTAAGACTTAACAGCATTGCAGCATTTTCCTAATTTTTGCTACAAAAGGGAAGTAAATGAACAGTTTATTGTGGCAATACTTCATATTGGCCTACTTCAGTAAATTGTCTTTAAGCTCTAGGGCAAAAAAAGAAGAACATTCATGTTTTTAAATTGGATACAAAAGCAGTATTTATCCTGTAGCTACTGTCACATAAATTGTCAAACAGAGCCTATTAGATATGTGTAAATATAGTGCTGTTCAGCCAATCATAAACACCTTTTTGGCATGCTTTTAGAGGTGAGCTTATTTAAATTTTTGTGAATATTTCAGAGATGTAATATAAGCTATTAAACACTTTTGGATTTCAATAGCATAGTTTTCACAACACATGATGCATACTCAGTCCCATTTCTTTAGCCCATTAGGTCTTTTTAGAATGAAATGTTACTCTTTGCTTCTTTAAAAAAGGGAGAAGAAGAAAGAAACTGAAAATAAGATGAAAAGGAAAGGAAGCAAGCAACAGTGAAGATTTAAGTTGAAGTTAAGAGTAAATGGAAGCAGAAATTTAAATCACTATGATAGTGTTCACATTCACAGTTAAATAATTTAATGATGTTCTTATGGGAGCTTACTATCTCTATCATCTATCTATATTGATGATTCTTATCATCTATCTGTCTGTCTGTCTATATGTATCCATCTATATCTTTAAATTATTTTGATGCAAAAATAAAAAATCTTTTTATTTTTGCCTACTGCATAAAGAAATTTAATTGCCTTAATTATAATCTGTCTTTTAGGTAGATATTTAGTGAGACAGAGCAAATACTTATGCTCATTTCCATATATTGATAAAATATTTGAATATTTCATATTTCCTTTTAAAAAGTGTTAAAATTTGTGTCTGGATGTCCCTCCAAAGATTTATGGTTATAGGTGGGACTTTTTCAGAGGTGACTGGCTCTAGATTATGTGACTCTGGGATTGATTCAAAGTACAATGCTAGGCTCAAGGGCACTAGGATTAAGGGTGTTAGTGCTGTCCTCCCTAAGTAATGTGGATAACGTACAAGCAAGAGGAAGAGCTATTGTCATTCCTTGTTGCTTTGCTTCCTCCTGCCTGCCATAAACTGTTGTCTTCTGCCATGCCACGCTGACTTGGGGCCAGCCATCGCTGCTGCACTCTCTACAAATTGTGAGCTAAACAAACCTTTCATCCTTCAACTTTACCTGCCAGGTATTTGTGTATCAGCAACAAGAAAAAGTAACTAAAACTAAGAGAAACAGTGAAATAGTTTTTTTCTTTTTTCTTCATTTTCATGATTGTTTATTTTGCTATTCCTACCTTTAGAGCTAGAATCAGGAAAAGGGGTGTGTGTGTGTGTGTGTGTGTGTGTGTGTGTGTGTGTGTGTGGGCTCGCATGCACTTATATTTTACCCTTTGATGGGGCAAAAGACACTCTGTTTTAAAGGGGGTCGCTTAAGTTCACTTAAATGATAGATAAACTCCCACCTTTACACCCTCTCATGTAGCTAAACATAAACCTAATTAGAGAAAACCAGGGTCAAAATCTAGAAACAAATAGAACAACTTGGGAAACAAGCCAAGCATTAAGCCACACTGTCCCATGGCAGGCAGATGGTCAGTGGTGTCTGGGATATATAAATCTTCTGACAACTGTGTGGTATTCTCATGAAATTCCTGAAAATGAAGTAATGAGGTAAGGGAAACCTGAAAAATATGTGACATGGAAGCAAGGTTCAGGCCAATACTCACAATTTTGGAGTCCTGACCCAGTCAGGGTGTCAGTTGTAAGCTGGCAATAAAAGCATCTACGTTCCTCCCCATTCGTCTATTCTGTGGAGATTGGTCTTCACTTAAAGTCATCTGTCATGGGCAACTTGACTCTGTAACTTCATTTAAGCTGTAATTACATTAGCTAAAGAGGTGATCTTTTACATTGGTAAATTCAAATAAAACATTTTATTATTTTCAATGTAATGATTAACATTGTCATTTACTAGCTAAGTTAACATGCATGTTTATGTGTGATTACTCTTATTTCAAAGTTGGCAAAATTGAAGCTTTAGTAAACTCACATTCAATTGTAATTGTAAGATTAACACTAGTAATTTTATTCTACTTTTTAGTCAAATTATCAATGTAACTTGGAAATGTTTCTTCATATTGCCATTTATATTATTTTATTTTATTTTATTTTATTGAAATACAAATGTCAATCAGACAGTTTCAAGACACCTTAACAATACAGATTCGATAAATTAATACATGGCAAACTGTTTTCATAATGTTTTTGTATTGTACAAGGTGCATACATGATATTATATTTACAGATATTATTTTAGCAGATGTCTCTTATCGGTGAATTAAGAATGAAGCTGCTTACTTATGTTATTTTTTATACCTGAATTATATAAAAAATTCAATAATTCTTTTCCTAGTGGATGACCGTAGTACAAGAAGCCGACATGATATCCTGTCCAACCACCATTAGTGCAGATCTTGCCTCTCATAGGATTATGTAGAAGCACACCGTTATCTATCCCAACTGTACTGTCTATACACACACATGATGATTTTTTCTTTCTACACCCCTTCCTTTGTCTACACCTGTCAAAGGTGGGCACTCCATTGTCATTCAACTAACTTAGGTGCTTGAACTCGACAACACAATCCAACCCAGTCCAGCATTCTACAACACTAGTGAGTTATTCAAAGAAATTGTCGACCATAGCCATTTACAGCTCAGCTTAATATTATGGCCCCACGATGTATACTTCATTTTTATACTTTTCTGCTGGATGGTTAAGACCTAGATAGATCAAGACTTATATACCAACACATGAACTTAATATTTCCTATGTGGTCAGTGAAGTCCTCTCAGGGTCTATCTTGTAGTCCTGTACATTATTCTGTAGTTCCTTTGTCTGTGTCGTCCATGTGGATGAGTCACGGCCAATGCTTGACCAGTTTGCTCTCTGTGAGAGCTTGAGAGAAATTTTCTCTTCATGTGACTCTCCCCAGGCACACTATAGAACTTCAATATCCTTCCTATGTGGCTCCACAATCTCCTTGCTCAGAAAATTTGGAGCTCACCTGAGTCTCATGATATTGCAGTACAGGTTCTCCTATGTCCTGAGTCTTCGCTGACCGTGAAAGGCTAGGTCCAAAATGTTGGCTGGCCTTGTGGCTCTTCTATTTCTCCAACTCTGACTTGTGATCGTAGAGTGTTAGCCATCCAGAAGAAAAGCTGATTAGTATCCTGCAGTGTATGCCATTCACTTTGCCTTATCAGACTCAATTAATTTTAGTTGTTGTATATTTCCTTTTGTATTTCTGCTTTCCGCTTGTTATACTAGGGAGACTACACGATATTTACACATGTGTGTCTGTTTATTTCACTTATGAGTATATGTTCAAATAGCATCCAATTCAGTATAAATGCTTCAAACTTATCATTCTTAATAGCTGAGTAATACTCCATTATATAGAAATACCACATCTTTTTCAACCATTCCTCATGTGATGGAGATCTTGGTTGTTTCAAAGATTTTGCTATCACACATTGTGCTGCTATAGACATAGGTACACATATAACTCTATGACACAATGTATCCAGATCCTTTGGGAAAATTCCCAGTAAGGGGATAGCTGGCTTCAATGGGATTTCTAGTCCAACTCTTTTGAGGAGTCTCCACACTGACCTCCACAATGGTTGTACCAGTCTACATTCCCACCAGCAGTGGAAAAGTGCTCCCTTTTCCCCACAACCTCTCCAACATTTGTTGTTAGTTGATTTCCTCATGATTGCCATTCTTTCTGGAGTGAGATGGTATCTCAGTGTTGTTTTCATTTACATTTCATGAATGGCTAGCAATGTGGAGCATTTTTTCATGTGTTTATTTGCTTCTTTAATTTCGTCCTCTGAGAAGTGTGTATTCATCTCAGATGCCCATTTCTGAATTGGGTCTTTAAATTTGAGGGCCCTATTTTTTCTCAGTTGTTTATATATTATAGACAGTAGTCCACTGTCTGATTGCTTATTAGTTAGGATTTTTTCAAAATTTGTGGGTTGTCTTTTCACTCTGTTGACAATTTCTTTTGACATGCAGAAGTTCCTTAAGAAGAGTTGATCCCAGTTGATTCTTTCAAGAGCTTCCCGTGCGAATATATATTTGTTCATGAACTCTTTACCTACCCCTATGTCTTCAAGAGTTCCTCCTACTTTCTATTCCAGGAGATTGAGTGTTTCTGTTTTAACGTTTAGATCTTTAATCCATTTTGACTTTAACTTAGTGCATGGTGATAAAGTTGGGTCAAGTTTTAGTTTTCGGGATATAAAAAGCCATGTTTTCCAGCACCATTTGTTAAAGAGGCTATCTTTCTTCCAGTGAGCTTGTGTAGCCCCTTTGTCGAAGATAAGATGGCTGAGTGTTTTCGTAGATGCCTCTGCATCTTCTAATCAATTCCACTGATCCTCGGGTCTATTTTGTTGCCAATACCATGTTGATTTTATCACAGTGGCTCTGTAGTATAATTTCAAATCAGGAATTGTGATGCCTCCTGCCTTGTCTTTATTGGCCAGGATTGCCATTGCTATTCTAGGTCGTTTATGGCTCCAAATAAACTTTAGGATTTATTTCTCTATATCTGGGAGGGATGTTGGTGGCATTTTGATAGGGATTGCATTAAATCTGTACAGCAATTTTGGGAGGATGGCCATCTTCATGATGTTGGTTCTTCCTATCAAGGAGCATGGAGTATCTTTCCATTTTCTGAAATCCTCTATAATCTCTTTTCTTAGGGTCTTGTAATTTTCTGTGAAAAGATCTTTCACTTCCTTGGTTAAGTAAATCCCAAGGTATTTCATTTTCCGCGGTGCTATTGTAAAAGGTATTGTTTCTATTTTTTCCCTTTCAGTGTGCTTCTTATCTGTGTAGAGGAATGCTATTGACTTTTGAGTATTGATTTTGCATCCTGCTATGCTACTGAATTTCTGTATCAGTTCTAGTCATTTTTTGATAGAATTTTTGGGATCTTCCATGTAAAGTATCATGTCTTCTGCAAATAGTGATAATTTAACTTCTTCTTCTTTACCTATTCTTATTTCTTTTATTTCTCCCTCTCTCCCTTAGCTGTTGCTAAGGATTCCAAGACTATATTGAATAGGAGATGTGGTAGAGGACATCCTTGTCTTGTACCTGATTTAAGAGTAAATGATTTCAGTATTTCCCCATTTAGGATTATATGAGCTTTTCGGTTGTCATAGATGGCTTTTATCAAGTTAAGGTAGAGTCCATCTGTTCCAGTTTTCTGTAGGACTTTGAACATGAATGAGTGTTGGACTTTGTCAAAGGCTTTCTCTGCATCAATTGAGATGATCATATGGTTTTTAGATTTCAGTCTATTAATATAGTGTATTACACTTATAGGTTTTCGAATATTGAACCATCCTTGCATCCCTGGGATGAATCCTGCCTGGTCATGGTGTATGGTCTTTTTGATGATTTGCTGTATTCTATTTGCCAGGATTTTGTTGAGTGTTTTGCATCTATGTTCATGAGGGAGATTGGCCTGTAGTTCTCCTTTTTGGTTGTGTCTTTCCCTGGTTTTGGAATCGGTATTATACTTGCCTCCAGAAATGATTTTGGGAGGACTTTTTCATTTTCAACTTCATGGAAGAGTTTGTGGAGTGTGGGGATTATGTCTTCTATAAATTTCTTGTAGAATTCAGCTGGAAATCCATCAGAACCTGGACTTTTCTTAGTTGGTAGGCTTTTTATTATGTTTTGTATTTTGTGGGCTGTTATTGGCTTATTGAGAGTTGTTATATTTTCTTGATTGAGTTTTGGTAATTTGTACTTTTCGAGGAATCTGTCCATTTCTTCTGTGTCTTCTATTCTGTGTGCATAAAGATTCTCGAAGTAACTATTGATAATCTTCTGAATTTCCACTAGGTGTGTGGTGATTTCACCCTTTTCATTCCTTATCGCTTGTACTTGAATTTTCTTTTGCCTCTTTTTGATGAGGTTGGCAAGAGGCTTATCAACTTTATTTAGTTTTTCAAAGAACCAACTTTTTGATTTGTGGATTCTTCGAACTGTTTTTTTTTCATCTCAATTGAGTTAATTTCTGCTCTAATCTTTATATTTCTTCCCGTCTTTGTGTTCTGAGTTTTGTTTGCTCTTCTTTTTCTAGTTGTCGGAGGTGCAACATTAAGATGCTAATTTGTTCCCTTTCTGTTTTCCTAATATGTGAGTTTATAGCTATTATTTTCCCTCTAAGAACTGCTTTCATCGCGTCCCATAAATTCCGGTAAGTTGTACTTGAATTTTCATTGAATTGTAGATATTGTTGAATTTCTTGTTGAATTTCTTCTGCAACCCATTGATTGCTGAGTAGGGTGTTGTTTATTTTCCATGAATTTAGTGAGTTTTTCTGGTTTCTCTTGTCATTTATTTCCAATTTCATTGCATTGTGGTTAGATAGTATGCATGGGATAATTTCTATTTTCTTGCATATACTTAGGCATGACCTGTGGAATAGTATGTGGTCTATTTTGGAAAATGACCCGTGTGCCACTGAAAAAATGTGTATTCAGCCGAGGTTGGGTGGAACTCTGTATATGTCCACCGGGTCCATTTGTTCCAAGCTCTGGTTCAGTTCTGCTACTTCCTTGCTAATTTTTTGTCTGGTTGACCTGTCTTTTTGAGATAAGGGTGTGTTAAGATCTCCTGTTAAGATTGTGTTCTTAGACATTAAGTTTTTCATGTCCCTTAAGATTTGTCTTTCATAGTTGGGTGTTCCTGTGTTTGGTGCATGGATATTTATGAGTGTTACTTCTTGCTCTTGAATTTTTCCCCTGACCAATATATAGTGGCCTTCTTTGTGTCGTTCAATCATTCTTGGTTTGAAGTTGAGACTGTCTGAGAACAGAAATGCTACTCCTGCTTTTTTCTGAGGTGCTGGGGCATGTAGTATTGTTTTCCATCCTTTGACTTTGAGCCTATGAATGTCCTTTTCAGTTAAGTGTGTTTCTTGTATACAGCATATCATTGGATTTTGTTTCCTAATCCACTGTGCCAGTCTATTTCTCTTAATGGGAGAATTGAGTCCATTTACATGGATG
>PVKA01002180.1:0-97738 GCA_004027165.1 Ctenomys sociabilis
AAAAAAAAAAAAAACACATTCTAAGTAATAACATTTGTTTGAATAAAAGACTGTAGAAACCTTAATCACAACGAGATTGTGTGAGGCTTAAGGTCACACAGGGCAATCACTTACATTGTTTCTAAGAAAATTCTGTTATGACCTATGTGCCATAAATTAAAGGTAATCGTAAAGTTACAAAAAGAAACTGAACACTAGTAGGGGTGCCCCTGTAATTTGTTTACTATTTGATATTTAGCAGTTTATTTGAGCCTAATAATCTCAAGTAGGTTTAATTATATTAGAAAATGATACAGCTTTCTCTTTGCCATAGACATTATGCATGCAGTCCTCATACCTACAAATGGCCTAATACTGATCTAAACTTTAAAAATCAAAACTATAATGTAAAACATTGAATGCATGCTAAGTATACACTGAGCATGAGGTTAAAGTGTCATTATTCTTGAGCTTTTAAATCTTAATCTGAAAAAAGTTGAAACTAAATTGTACAAAAAGCTACTAGTGATCAGTATTTCAGCAACACAACTAAAAAAACTATAAATAAAATGTTAGAAACTATCTTATAATTAAGTTCAGATAACTCAAATATATATAAACAGTTTTTTTAAAAACGCGATACTCAAAATGTATTTTAAAAAAGAAAACGTATTTATTTATTTATTTATGTATTTGGTACAGAGTCTCACTGTTCATCTCAGACTCATAGTGATCCTCCTGTCTCAGCCTCTCCAGACCTGGGATTACAGATGTGCACCACCAAGCCCAGTTTCGGTGGATGGCACAGCGTGCCCGGGTTCTGGGGCAGGGACTGCATGTGGTACTGGGAATTAAATCAAGTCCTTATGCTTGCAGGCAGGCACTTAGACCACTGAGCCATCTCCCAGCCCCTCAAAATCTGTATCTGATTTGTACAAAAGCAATCATCAGATACTTCCTTTTAAAAATATACATAATTCAAAATGAAAACACAGGAAAAGTTAACCAATCAATAAACAGGTGCAAATAAAAATTATTATTGTATTTTATACCTAGTTTTCTAAAATGTAACAAAGTTTGTGTAAGTACTATAAATATCATGTGTATATTCAGCTAAACACACACATAAACTAGTACAAATAAAAGCAAGTGCCTTTCTGTCTGTCCTACTTGACAAACAAATTGCGAGAATTTCCTCATTCCTGCAGCATGTAAAAGGAAGTAACTGGTACTCTGCTTCTAGCTATGATGAAGGAATTTGAACTTTATAGACTTCCTATTAAAAACAAAACAAAAGGCAAAGGGAAACAGAAAACTAAACAAATGTATAAAGTAATTGTATTCAGTATTGAAAATCAATATGGAATTGTGATGAGTAACAGAAAGAAAAGAACAAAACAGCCCCTGTGGTCCTGCCTCAAGGTATCTTCAGGCCTATGGCAAACAGTGAAGCAAAGCAGAAAGGAAGTAGACCACAGCTGTCTTCCTGTATTAAGCAGTCAGGATCAGAGGCCACAGCAGGGCCAAGCTTGCAATACAGACAGTAGGAGCTATGGCCAAGAAACATTCAAACATCTATGGGTGTGCCCTTGAGTCTATTAATAAATATTAAGGTAAAAGAGCATGAAGTCAAAGCCCCAAAGCCTGGCAGAAGTACCACAAGTACAGTGAGCTGAACAAGTTCCAGAGTTCATCTGAGTATGGGAAATACTCCGATTCAAACCAGCAGCACAGAAAGCTTCATACAAACCCCCAAAGTACAAAGTGGAATAGCAGGAAAATGGCAGGTACTACAGCTAACCATGTCCTTAAAAAGGGGTGAAAACTGAACGTCAAAAAGTGTAACTCTATGTCCAAATGATCCAACTACTTGGAACAGCAATGTCTAATGTCTAAGGGTCTTTTGGTATAGCAATATAAAAGCACAGGAAACAAAAGCAAAAAAAATGTAATATGATTTCATCAAACTAAAAATTCTTCTATAGAGCAAAGATTACAATTAACTAAGCAAAAGAAACAAGTTAACAATGAAAATATTCACAAATTATAATTTTAATGAGTTAATACCCAACCTATATAAAGAACCAAAAACTCTCAATGCCTATAACAGCAATGAGAACAGACAAGTAGACATTTCTCAAAAGAAGACAGACAAATGGATAACAGGTATAAGACAAAATGTTCAACAATAAGAATGACTATTGTCAAAAAGATTTTTAAAAAATGCTGGGAAGGATGTGGCAAAAAAACTATGCACTTGCACCAAAAAAAAAAAAAAAAAAAAAAAACTATGCATTGCTAGTGACGGGTAGAAACAAGCACTCTTATCATGAAAAGTATAGACATTCTTCCAGAAAGTAAACATGAAACTACCATGTGACCTAGCAATATTGTTACTAAGCATGTATCCAGAATAAATGAAATTAGCATATCAAAGAGACATCAGCCCCCCCCTTGCTCACCGCAGCACTATTTACAGTAATAGAAAGAAGAAGAAAAAGAAGTGGAAATTCCATTTCCATCCATCAGTGACAAACAGAGAAAATATATACATCATCCAGCCATATAAAAGAATGAAGTTCTGTTGTGACAATATAAATGGAATTGGGAATGAAATAAGCCAGGCACAAGACAAGGGCGATGTAACATCACTTATATCTGGAATATAAAAAGTTAATTTCATTGAAATCGTTAAGGGCATGTTGCTTACGAGGCTAGAATAGGAAGTATGAAGGGGAGAGAAATGGGGAAAGATTGTAATGAATGCTAAGCTCTGAATACGAATAAGAAGTTCTAGTGTGGCAGTGTACAATAAAGTGGCTGTCGTGTACTATATTGTCTCAAAAAGCTAAAAGAATGGTGAATTTTTTTCATCATAAAAATGTTAAATGAGGAAATAATGATGCTTAACCTGACTTAAACGATGAATGCTTATGCCTCTCAGAACATCATATGGTATCTTATAAATGTGTACAGACTTTATATTTTTATGTATTAGCTAAAATAACTTTAAATTTTAGAAAGAACAATATTTGTCATCATTGAAGGAAAGCAAAATGTAGCCTTGAACAATATTAATTTTACAATAACCAGCATCCTTTGAAAAGCAGTGCAAAAGAAACAGAATAATGTGGGACATAAGCAGAGAAAAATCAAATAATAGGATACTGGGACGAAGTAGAAAGGATGGGACTAAGAGACAGTACTAGGTCCTTGAAGAATTATATTTGCAGAGTCCCTCAAAATGGATGAAGTACGCTGGAAAGCACAGCATCCAGAAAACAAAAGCTAAAACTTTTCTAAAATTGATGAAATGATAAAGATAGAGGCATAAAATCACATCTTTATTAAAAACCATCAGCACAGAATTTCCTGAGAGTTGTAAGGCAATCTTTCATTCAAGTATTCCACTGCATATGTAAAATCTAGATTTTCCTTCTTGACAGGAAGTGAGAAATGCCTATTTGTAACCTAAGCTAACACTTTATTTTGACAGCAACATACCGATAAAAACCATAGTATTCATTAAAACTAAACAAGAAAAGTGTTTTCCTGACATTTCTCCTTCATATGCTGTGTTTTAGGTAAAATATCTTGCACGTCAACTATCTAGTATATCTAAAATATCTAGAGCTCTCAGAATCTATTTCCTGAACATATGACAGGAATTTTTAGATATATCACAGCATACATAATAAATACTTCTAATATTACAATTGGGATTAGTAAAACAGTGACTAAATATACTTCTCATATAACTCACAGAAATCAGTTTCTGGTAAATACTGTTTTGTTGGTTTTGTCAATGAATTTTATCGGTCCACTTTAGGTAAGCACAATGACATTATCACTGGGGATGTGCACCAATGCATCTAGATCTTGATTCCTCCCTGTAGTTCCTATACTCATTCCCTCCTTTCATCCCTCTTCCCCTCCTTTTCCACAAGGCTTTTTATCCATATTTTCCTCCTTTTCTCAATTTTTCTTTTCCCTTCCTTCTTTTCCTCCTCCCCCTCATGAGTTCCCTTTTCCTTTTGAAGAATTTCTTCCTATTTTGCAATATCCGTTATACATTTTGGTCCTCATTTACACTTAATATTATCTCTGGCAAATATTGTTAATTCTCTTCTTAATAAAGTGTTGATTTACTCAGACCAGAAACAATTTAGACCTGCTGACTCTTCCTATGAAAGATAGAATTTAAACAGCTAGTATGCCATGTAGAAACTTAGTCTCTGATACACATACCAATCCAGCCTCAGTACAGGGGATCCTGAATTAGCATGGATTTCCAGAGAAGCAGAATCAACACTTGGATGGACAGATATAGATAGACTGACAGACAGACAGATAGATGATAGCCAGATAAATATAGAAGTACAATGATTTTTATAAGAAATTGGCCTAGACAGTGATGAAGAACTGATGGTATTATTTAAATTCAAAGACAAGAGAATATTTAATCTCTGGGGCCAGGGAGATGGCTCAGTAGAATAAGCACTTGCTTAGCAAGTGCAAGGGCTTGAGTTCAATCCCCCTGGTACCACAAAAAAAAAAAAAAAAAAAGAAGAAGAAGAAGAATATTTAACAGAGAGAATTCCCCCTTACTTTTCTCCAAAAATAAATAAATAAAGAGAGTACCAGTTATTTCTCATGAACAGTCTCTTTCCTGAGACATACGATGCAAAGAGGTCACAATAATCGAGTTTAATTAGCAAAGGAGATAATCTGAGAAAGCTAATCCCTGCGAATCCATGCCACTTTAACACAGCTGAAATCCGGCCAGCCAAAATCTGCATTTCGTAGGAGCCATTATTTTTATAATGTGTTTTAAGAAATATGTGTACGTTGAGCATAGTTAAGTACTTCCTGCTGTGTTGTCGTTGTCGTTCGTTGTCATCGTTGTTGCTCCCCCTCCCAGTTTGGTACATTGCCTTTCTAGCACCTACAATACGCGTCACCTTACCTCTGTGTACCTAATGGTCACCCAAGGATCCATACACAGCTGATATGCCTTTAATTTTCTGTATGAATATACTGTTTCTCTTTTAGAATCATTAGAAACTGAACATAAATATAAAAAGGAAAAGAGAAGATGTATAAAGAGTATGTTTTAAATAATAAAAATTTAGCTCAGGAAACACTAATGAGGGTGTTCTAAGTAGTGAATGGATCACAAAGGCTAATGGCAGTTTTTCCCTGTAGAATCAAATAGCAGGAATAGATTCTACTTTCCATCACAGAATGTATACTGTATGCATTTCCTAAACCAGAGCTGTTTTACATGCAAAGAACTATGAGAATGATTTAGAGTGACTCTTTAAATGTACACAAGTAAATACCCTAAGAAAAATATATATTCCTTAAGAAAATTGGGTCTTCATTAAAAAATCGAAGTATTCAAAATAAGCTTTAGGGGCAAGGGAGATGGATCAGTAGAATGAATGCTTCCTTGGCAAGCGCAAGGGCCTAAGTTCAATCCCCAATTCCACAAAAAAAAAAAAGCTTTAAATTTATAATAGGCACTTTAACTCCACAAAGTTAGACTTCAGGCTAAGAGGCAGTCACAATTTAAAAATTGATATTTTAACCTCATTTCCAAAAGTAATTTTTAAAAATCCCTAAAATATGTTTTATCTCATAATTGTTTTTAAGGAAAACTATTTATGGTGACCCATGATAAACATGATTTCTTGCAAATAACAAGATGGTTTTTCCAAATGTATTTCATCTCCAGTTAATTTTCCTAGTCATAAGCTATACAAATATCTGATTTTTTTACTTTAATTTAGAATCAGTAATGAACTTAAATACACCCTTCCCACTAGCATTTTCATTACAACTACAAAATTTAAAGTCTTAGTCAGTTAACTTCTTTTTTTCTATTTGGAATAAAATAATCAAAATCTACATATTTGATATTCTAAGAAGACATGCTATCCCTAAATGTAGTGTTCTCCCATAACTTTGTTTTTTATCCAATCCAGCACTAATGTATGCAAGCATTTTTGGAAATGTTTCTGCAATTATCCAAAGACTGTACTCGGGAACTGCCAGGTACCACATGCAGATGCTGAGAGTCAAAGAGTTCATTCGCTTTCACCAAATCCCCAACCCTCTGAGGCAACGGCTTGAAGAATATTTCCAGCATGCATGGACGTACACTAATGGCATTGACATGAACATGGTATGTATTGCTTCCCAAAATAGAAGCACCACAGGCGTCATAGTATAGCCAAAGTGGAAAGGCCAGTCTCACCAGCTTTGAACCCCTTGCTTTTGTTTTCTTCTCTCAGACATTTATTTTCTTCCCTGGAGATAGTGTCTCATTCTCAATTCATGGCATTGCATGATGCTATATCTAGTTATACTGTGTGGCAAAGGCGTTATAACGTGATGCAAACTGATACAGCTGTGTGCAGTTCAGTTCCCACTTCCAGTGAGAGAGCACTGCCGTAGCTAGGACCGTCACTGTGTGCTGTAGTAGCCAGCATGCAAAATCAGTAGCTGGATCCATGGGTAACTAACATTTGGCAAATAAAATGCAACAACCATGATGTCCCCAAATAGAAATCCAAGGTTAATACATCTTAAAATATAGAAAATTTTGAAATTGTAGGAGAGGTTAGCAAACTTAAGTATGACATAACCATTTTCTGTTAGAAAGTTTCATGCTTCTTTTAACAATAGTTTTTCTGTACCTATAGCAATTAACGTTGTACCCTTTCAATGTACATGGTTTAATGAATGTTTCCTTTCAAGGAAAAAATATGGATTCCTTCATACGTTTTTAAAAATTATAACATCAACAATCTCTTGACATATGTCCATCTCCTATGTCACTACTCAAAAACCCAATATGATTAATATAGTCCAAAGAGTTTTTAATTGTTTTATTGTTATTCTTTCACCTTCCTTTTTGACTTTACAGATTAATTTCTACCGATAAGTTATACAACAAGTATAAATGTTCAAATTCAATATAGATATAGAATATTGAACCATAGAACTAAACAAAAGAACTAAAATATGAAACCTCACACCTGACCGCTCCTCTTCTGAGAAAGGACCGATTTTGAGAATTCTTTAGGAAATAAAATCACTCAAATTTAATTAGATCAATTATATAATACAGTGTTCATGTAAGCAAACCTGTAAAATTTAGATTGTTCCCCTCAAAAAATCTAACATAAATATAAAAAAATTAAAACCAAAGATTCAAAATTAGCAGCCGTGGTACAAGAAAAATTACAAACATTGTCTAACTTGAGAGACAGTTGTTTTTCTATAGCTGCATGTGATTCATTTGACTGAGAAATAAAGAAATTTTACTGTAAAATATTTCTTTGAAGAACTAGCAAATTTATTACATTTCAGATCAAAATGTAGCTGAACTACATGAGTTAGTTCCAATAATTCCGAAGTGCATCATGGAAAAAAAAAATTCACTTAATAAACTGATTTCCCCAAGGGAACTTTTTAAATCTTACAAGAAAGCAACTACACATGGGCTACTTTTATGTATTTTATCAGTATTCTTGTTTAACAAAAGTATCAGCATTAAAACCTGTTGGGGAATCTCTACTGCTGGGTTGACTGAAGCAGTGTCAAGAATTTTTAATCAGAGAAATGTGTCATTCAGTTTTACTGCTGTACACTGCCAGTTTATTTCAAAAACAGTACTGAAATGACATTTATTCTACTTCCCCTCTCCATAAACTCTAGATTTACAACCATTCTTATGATATAAAGTCTATTTTGTGACAACTATTTACCTTTCATTGTTTGAGTCTATTACCTATGAATATGGTTTATATACCACTTGCCTATTTATAATGTACTTATGAAAGATTTATCTCTTTCCTGTCTGCTTCACACCTTAATACATGGAATCACAACACCCACCGGTAAGAACAGGAGGTATTTATATCCAATTTAATTCTGTGTAAATTGTGGAGAACACCCTTGTTATCTGTTAGGCTTAGAGTTTGTTAAGTGATTTCCAATGTTAGCTCTGAGCTTTTGCATGATGTAGCAGAGGAAATAAAAATCAAGACACTGGAAAAGAAAACATGGAAGAGGCCAAGTACAGAGGAGAGATTCTTAATCTTAATGGGGACTTGACCTCTCACAATATTTATATACAGTTTCCCATTTACCACAGAAATCTGCTTCTCTGCCCCAATTTCCACTCTGGTAAAGATTATGGGTATACGGTTTGCATTAGATAATTGTCATAAAGAAAATGTCATTTTCATCCCTCATCCTCTATTTTCACGACATAGGTGCTTTTCTTTCCTCCCACCTGCATGCCAGTCTTCCACGGTCCTGGAATGTGTGAACTCTGAGCCATGTGCTGCTGAACCTTGCATGTGGTTTGGAGACCTTGACTTGCACGATCCTGTATGTACATGTCTCCATTTCTCATTTTGTGACTGCAAAGTGAGTAAAAAAAATCAAAGTGCAAGATAACTCTGACAATTCAGCAAACAGAAGATGTTTACTTTTTAAACATGATATGCAATACATAGTCGACTAGAGAAAAGCAACTGTACTCCTAGGCCATTGAGAGGTAAAAGAAAAAAATCAAAGTGGACTTTTTTTACCTCCAAAACTGCATTCTTAACGTTCTTATCTCATTAGTTTATTGTTCACTAAGTTGTAATTTAGTAGTAATTGAAAAAAGATTTAAATTTTTTTATTGTGGGACATAAAATACATCAAACTGTTGTATTGTACATCAGCATTCCATGTTATTTCATTTAAATATAATCGTAAATATAGTTTTTCATAAGACATTTCAGGTCATTTTTGCTGTTCAACCATGTTCAAATTAAGTGCAAGGTTTCCACTCACATTGTATTAATGGTCCTAAAATTATTTTCATGAATTAAAACATTTGAGCTCTTGGTAATAACAAACTATAGGGAAGAAATTATCTAAAAAGGTGGCTATTGTTCATATTCTCTTCATCTTTTTTTGTAAAAACTATAGCCAGAATATCCCAGGTCTAAAATATTCTGGAGATCACTATTTGACTCCTTTTCAGTTGTACTAAAAATGTGTACAGTATCAAAGGGAAAGAGCCAAGGTAATGGAGTAGTGAAAGGAACATGTTCTTTAGATTCTAATTTAGGGTTTAGGATTGTAAGCACAACCTCAAAGATGTGCACAGGTTAATTCTGGAAAGCCTTTCTCTATCTATAAAAGTTTGACAAAAACTGAGGATATCCTTTCTCACATTAGGGCTGATGGAATTTGCCTAAATGAAAACTTTCATCTGACCCAGTCTGAAACTCTGAAGTTATCCAATATTGTTTTAGGTAAAAATTACTAAAATAATGCAAGACACCCTCCATGCTAGAGTACAACTAGGTGCTGTCACATTGCACACAAGATCTTGGCTTCAGGGAAGGACAGCACTGCTGCCCAATGCATCCCTCTGGATGAAGGGAAGGTTGCCATTTTAGACAGGCACCTTTGTAGCATGATATTAAATTAGCATGGAGGAAATACCTTTAAGAATATTTGCTGGGGCATTATTCCTCACCCAAAAGCAGTGTTCTTTCACTCTGCCAAATAACGCGTAACAGGAAAAAATATAGGATAAAAATTCAAAGTCCCACGCACTAATTCTCAATCTGCCACGACTCTTGGACAAGTCACTTAACCTCTGCAATTTCATTAAACTTGCCATTTACAAGTGTTGTTAAAGCAACAGTGCTCAAATATGCTAACTGTAAATTACAAAAGTTTTGTGCCTAATGGAGACCCCACTCTATCTGCTGCATACCTCCTCCTCAGCCTGTAGTGTACATCTGAATCCCTTGTAGAACACCTGTACAGCAGTAGCTTCAAGATCACTATAGTAGGTGGGCAGAAAAAGCTGATGGCAGAGAACCAGAAGGATTTCAATCAAAGCAAGGACACAAGTTGAGGCACGTCCCAAAGTGCAGGACAGGATGGACTAAGGTTATCCAGGAACAACTTTGTTTCATTTATTTTAAGAAGGAAGTGAGTGTTGTTTACCCAAGATCACTCATAGAAGAAATTTTGGGAGACAGACATAGAAAGGGTGTGGAATAGGAACTTTGGAAGGGGAATGGTTCTTCAGCAGAGTGGAAAGAGAAGTTTTCCTGGAAGATAGGTAGTGGGGGAAAGAGGAAGAAGGTGAGGGCGTTGTCTGTGAGGAATGCAAGAGGAAAGTTGATGGCATCTGCACTGCACATTCCAGCCTTCCGGGTCAGGCAGAGGCTCATTTCTGCAAAAGCAGAAGGCATGCTGTAGACCCTGAGCTGAAAGGGGAGGATTTTTGGAGACTCCAAGAAAGATCAGGGTCATACTCTAAGCATACTTAGAATCATGGTAAATTCAACGACATAGTCATTTATAATAGACCTGAGAAACAACACCAATCAAACCTGCAAAGAGAATAATAACATTGCTTAATAAAAATCTTCATTTCTTGGAGCTGATATGATTTCTAAGGAGCATTTGATTTCTTTTGCTTTTATAACTCTTTTCGAGTCTTTCAGTCACTTGTCAGTGTGGTCCCCTCCACTGCTAACACTTTTAACCCTGATCTCTGCTTAAGTTGTATGTTTTTATTGTCTGTTTGTTGTTCTTGATGTTTTTAGTTGAGGTTTATTTTTTGGTTTTGGTGCTCAGGACCAAACCCAGGGCTTCCAGTTCATTAGGCTGACCTAAATCCCCAGCCCCCTGACCTTATCTCTATATTCAGTCTTTTTCTGCTCCATCAAAACTGTAACAACCATTCTCTACATCAAATAACCTCGTTTGTGCCAAAGCTTCATATTCAGATCAAGGTGCTTTAGTATATCAGGATGAAATATAATCATCAAAGCCTACAGTTTCATTCACTTCAGCAACTCAAATAAAAACAATCCTTGTAACACTAAACCTCATCACTAATATAAAGGTACAACATAAAATCACATTATTTGTTTCAAGACTATTGCTCCATCCATTTTACCTCTTTCTGAAGATCTACACTGAAGTCTATAAATACTGTGAAGAGAACTAAAATCATAGAACTAAAATAAAATTACTGAGAAGGATGACTTCAGTAGATCAAGGTGTTGCATTCTTGTAATCCCAGGTACTTGGGAAGGGAAGGGATTAGATTACTAGGCTGTGGGAAGAGGATTAGAAATTTAAGGCCAGTCTGTGCCAATAAGCAAGAGCCTGTCTCAAAAATAAAAAGAGCTGGTGATGTAGCTCAGCAGGCCCCAATTTCAATCACCTACCTGCCGGATCCCCAGATAGTGCCCTCAAATCTGACTGGTCCTCAGCATACTGAAAAGGGGTCTTGGATATTGGCAAACACCTACATTTGAATGATAATGACCCACAGGACTAGTGTTCATTCTGGTTTTCTGCAAATAAATACCCAGTTACCATTTTGGAGTTAAATTTTAGGCACAATGCACTTAAAAGGTTGTTTTGATCTGCATATTGATTAATTGATGGGACTTTCCTTAATAGGTGGTAAATTTTTGTATTATTAACACAAAAATATATCATAACTCTTGATCACTTCCAGTAGGCAGCCTCTGAAAAAAATACACATGCTTAACAAAAAGCAAAGCTCACCCGTCCTTGTTATTTTACACAATATCATGAGAACAATAAATGCCACCTGGAACTCTAAGAACACCGTCAACTCTAACACAGGCCTTGGTGTCTTTGGGTCACGGGTGGTACCTACTCAGTTATATTTCACGAGACAGTACAAGCATCATCCTACTCTGCAACAATCACCGAGAAGGGAAGGTTTGTACACAGCTAGCATCTTACTGCTTTCATGCGAAGTAGCTTCCTCAAGGATGGAATGCAAGCTTTAGCCATTTCTGAGTGAAGAGAAATAAGGATCGCATGATCCACGCTTTATACACGATGAGCCAACGCTGCAGTTGTACAGCAGAGGCAGCAAACACTTGTGCTTCAGTCATCCACTTCTCACCATTGTTCTCCAAGATGGAAATGGTGTCTGAAGTTGTTTTTATAACTCTGAAAATAAAGGTCTTGTTTGAAAAGTCTTTGTTTGAAAGACTCTAGAGTACAGTTCCTTGTATTAAAGGATGGATAGGAATAAGAGAGTACATCAAATTTAATTCAATTTCAGATCACTTATTATGGGTTAAGCCTATAATAAAAAACCATCAAAGTACATTTATATGTTCTTTGGAAATACAATTTTAAATCTCTTTCAGTTCATACTAGAGTTAACTCGGCTTGTCTCAAGTTTAATGGAATCAAACCATCCATAATGTCCTCAAAAGAAAAATGTATATTTTATTCAGTGAAGAAATCCCAGTGCACTAGGAATTCATATTTTTACTGATATACAAATGCTCTATTCAATAGGTCAGATCACTTAATGTTCTAAAAGAATGAAAATAAGCAGAAATATTTCATCCAACCTATACTATCATATAGCCTTAAAACAGCAATGTTTCAAGAAATGCACATATATTTTCATTGTTTTTCTTGACTGAGGCATGTTACACATGTGAATGAGTGTGGATGGGAAAAATACATTCTCCCCATAGCTCTCACACTAGGTGAGCTTTCAGAACCACTTTCAGTTTGTTTCTTGGCTCCAATGGGTTTGTTCCTAAACTCTACTTACCTTAGAGACCACTGGATAGAAGATTTCTTTAAGGAAGGGGAAGCACATCAACTTTGGTTTTAATTTTTTTTAATTTTTTTTTGCCTGTGGTTTTAATATTTGACATTTTAACAGATATTGGAAAACTAGCTGTTAGTTTAATGATATTTCCCTAGCTACTAATTAATATGGGAACCATTTTTATAAATTTGTATATACATATATCTAAAATATGTGTATATACATGAGCATAATTATTTTAATATTTCTGTAGATTTCTTATACATAGCTTTTTTCTATTTTACCTTTAATTAGGTTATAAAAACTTCTTTGCAAATTATATATATGAACTGCCCTTGTATAGTTCAGGTGTCATTTCCTATTTTAAAAGTCCCTACTACATCTTTGAATTATATAAGTAGTTTCATAAAAAAGGTTTAACATATGACTAAAAATAAAACTTTTGGGCTGTGGAGATGGCTCAGTAGAACAAGCACTTGCCTGGCAAGCACCAGGGCCTGAGTTCAATCCATGTTTCCATCAAAAAACAAATAATAATAATAATAAAACTTTTTAATCTGAAATCATTTTCTAATTGACTTTCTTTACATGAACAGAAGTTATTTCTAGCAGGATGCATTAAATAAAAGTTTTCATTTATTTCAAATATTAGTTAAGCTATAGATTATAAGACATAGCTATGATATACATCTAGACTCACAAATCTACTTGTAAATTTCTATTAAATATATACAGTGAAATCTCTGTTGTCACACTGACTTCATTCCAAATTCATGTTTAATATCAAAAATTTGAGAACTCAACTAACTTTTCCTATAAGAAATAATAGAAAACCAAACAATCAATTCTGAGCATCAAAAATTACACTTATAAATTCATTTTCTCAGGACTTTAATGAGTTTCATAATGATTTCTTTAACTCTGCATTGGTTTGCATGGTTTTCCTCTTCGCTTTACGGCTGATACCACTTTCTTTGGAGCCATAGTTAAAACATCTTATGCAAATAGGATGAAAAAGGCATAATAATGAACCTTCTGACGCACTCAGGGTGGTCTGGGAAAGATGGGTGCTGAGGCTGCAGCGCCGCCCCTGGTGTCCACAGCAAGAAGCACAGGACTCGCTGTCCCCTTAGATAGATTTTTCCAAGTCAGGTATTTGGTCTGACTATCAAGTGAAGTTGCAGACCCTAAGCAGATTTTTTTTTAACTTTTGTGTTTGAGTAGCAAAAAGTTCAAGCGACCACTGTACGCCATGTTTTAACACCTCATAAGATGAACTCTACTGATATTTTTCCTTTCTCTTGGCTGGTTGAGCACACATATTCTTCTAAATGTAATATATGTCTACTTTTATTTAATTTTAGAATAGTCCTTGTTTGAGTTAACCCAAAGTGGGATTCTCACATCTAGACTAGAAAATCAGAAACCATAAGACCATATCAAGCTTTTCTAATGATTTTAAGGACATAGGAAATCATAGGACATATATAGAAAGCTTTCTCTTCCATGTGAGTATGAGTTCTGGCTAAAATTTAACACAGTGAGTTAAAATGGGTGTAAGAAACGATGTACATATGTCTTGAAGATATCCTCTCAGACGGTCTAAATGTGCAACTTTATTAGCAGCAAAAGAGAGAAGTTTATTCTCCTTTTGTAAAATACAAGTCTCTAGACTCTCCCAAACAATTTGAATGACAATGACTGTTCCGCAAAGACCAATGCTTTTAAATTATCCTGGTTTTCCAAAAATAACTCCCACTTGGTCATAGAAGTTTTTATGTTATTGTTTCTACTCATTAATTGTTAAGTATTTTGCACCTAACTAAATGGTAATATTGGTCAGTGGTTTTATGGTCTTTAAACATTAGAAAGGTCCTGGTTGTTCTAACAGTAAGTCTTTAATTACTATTTATACTTTACTATGGTAATTATTTATTTCTTTGTTCATATGTGCTATTTTCATCTTGTCAAAAATTTATCCCTTTGATTTTGATATTTAAAGTTGTCATAGCTTTGAATCACTTATAAGCTTCTGGATGTTTTCTGTATCTTTGCAACCATCTTCTATTTTGCCCCCAACTTGTATATTTTTGTGTTCTTTCCTTTTCTTAAGTAGCTATTTGACACATGAACATCTTTTTTGTTTTCAGAAGACTAACCCTTATTTTTATTTATCCTGGATACCATTCTTTTCATTATTTGACATTTTCCATCCTTTCCATTTTACAGTCATCTCGAGGAATGGTTATATATATAGTCCCTCATTTTTGTTATTTACATATTTTTCAGTTGTTTTTTGGCAGAACTGGGGATTGAACTCAGGTCCTCGTGCTTGCCAGGGAAGCACTTACTCCACTGAGCCACCTCCCCGGACCCTGTTATTTATATTTTTCTGTTATTCTGAACTTTTTCGTTAAAGACTTCTGCTTTTTAGTTATTTTTTGTAATAATGAAGGAAATATGAAACACTTTTTTAAATTTAGAAAAAAATTCCCCATGTAGTTCAGGATAGTCTTGAATTTGTTATGCAATCCAGTCTGACCTCCAATGTGTAATCCTATTGTCTTCAACCTCTAGAATTTTGGAATGATAATATGGGCCACTGCATCCAGCTACATTTTTCTTTGAGTGCAAATTTTTATGTTGATTAGTTTTAGAAGTTTTGATTTGAAATATGCTCCTTTTATCACTTTCAAAATTAGTGCAAGTTTATAGTATGGCATTATTTATTTATTTAGTATTTTAGGGCAGGGTCTACAGGGTGTTCAGGATCTCACTACTAGATTGGACTCATAGGGATCCACCTGTTTACAGCCTCCCAAGAGCTGAGATTATAGGGGCATACCACCATGCCCAGTCTCAATTGCTGTCTCAGGGCACCCCGGGGTGGGGGTTGCACAGCTTATATATACGGCACTTAATAAGTACTTCTGACTTTAATTTTATTGTTATTTGGTATTCTGAATTGAATGCAGGACTTTCACACTAGGCTGTATCCCCCGCCCTATTTTTATTTTTTTATTTTGAACCATGATCATCCTAAGTTGCCCGTGCTGAGCTCAAACTTAGGAGTGTCCTACTCAGCTCCCCAGAGTTCTTGTATTACTAGATGTTCAGCCGAATATTTCTGACTTTGTGATCTCTTTTGATTTGATTTATTTTCTTCATTTGGCTTATGTGCAGAGTTAAAGAACTATAACATTTATCCTACACCTAATCCAGTAATCTGTTTGCATTTGTAAAATCATGATCATCATTATAAAAAATTTCCAAAGCATTCAGCATTATTTCCTAATGGAAAACGGAGGGGATTTGGTTCTCTGCTTTATTCTTTTATATGTCATGTGATTAAATTCTGTAATCCCAACACCAATTACAGATTGGCTAAGTAGGTGCTAGAATTACAGAGCAGATTTGTGATTCAATCTGTGGAAGTAGAATTGTGCAAAACACACCCTGGAGAATAATAGAGAAAAAGTTTTACTGAACAGAGATCTGTTATGCAGAGGAAGAAAACTTCTATTTTTAAGGCTTCTAACATTTTGCCAGTTTGATAATTATTAACATAGCCATTTCTTTCCCTAGAAAACAATTTTATTTTTGTTTAGCTTTACAATTTCTAAGAAACAAAGCTGGACTCAGTTGTGCATTCCTGTAATCCAGGCACCCAGCAGGCTAAAGCAGAAGGATCACAAAGTTGAGGCCAGCTTGAGTTGCATAATGAGATCCTGTCTCAAAAAATAAAAAGAAAGAAAAAAATAATAAAAAACAGAACAGAACCAAGAAACAGAACCAAAAATCTGAGCATTAAGTAAAGAGTATCTACATTGTTTGGTTTATCTATAAAGGCAATAAAGTGAATTAGAAATAACATCATACTCTTAGAAAACTTTTAAGAGTCCAACTTGATAGACTTTTAAAACAAATCAAAATAGTTTAGGAAACCATGAGAAAAGTGTGGAATCCTAGTTCTTCCACAAGTTAAATCTCATTGTGTTGTGTCTCAACTTTCCTTTAAGAAGAAAAAAGAATGCTCGTCACTCTGCGCTCGCCACAAAATATTGATGATTCAAACATTTTTTTTCTAAAATATAATACAAGAGAAATGTTTCTGCAATCATAAGATTTGGTTCAAATTAGAGACAATAGTTTTCATGCAAGGTAATATTTTCAATCAGTTTTTCAACACCCACCTGACTGCATTTCGTTTTTTCTTGCTCTGTAAGTAAGCTCAGGTCATCTACGGCCAACCCAGTTGAAAAGAATGATTTTCAGAGCATGCAAAGAATATCCTGCAGTTATAATTTGTTCGTTCCCTCCACTACTTCCCTTCCAATAGCGTAAAGAGAGGAGATCTTAAAGCTGTTGCTCAAATGCTGATCCTTCCTTTTGTTCCTCATGGTGTCAAGGCTTCCGAGACCTTATTTCAGAAATCCTAAGGCTTTCACTAAGCTAGTTGAGGGACTCCAGAGCCCAAGTAACTGGGACAGGTGTATAATAACAATAAATTGCATCTGCTCCCACACTGTCACCTGTATCCCATTCATCTCTAGCCATACCTTAATTTGAGTCAGGGTTTAAGTTCAAATTTCCTTCTTAGGAGACATGATCCAGTACAGCTGTTAACCAAAGTGGTAGGAGAAGGAAGAATCGGAAGATTCTGTGTTGATTTTCAAAGGTTTCTTAACTGATTCAAGATTGATGTATCTGTTGCTGGTGAAATATAACTCAGCAGCCTAAGCGCCTCCCTGGCAAGCACAAGGATTTGAGTTCAATTCCTGCTACAATGGAAAAAAAAAAAAGAATTTATGTATCTGTCAGCCAAGCTGATATGCGACAGAGCTTTGTTTTGTTCAAATATATTTTTCCTTCGTGATATAAATCATATGATTAGCACTGATAACTTAGATGCAATATATTAGTAGATCTTCCCAATGCTTATCAATATTTCCACAATCATAGTTTCTACAAAGCTCTGCTTTCCCAACAATATGGCTAGACATGACAGTCTTATGTAATAAAATAATTTCTTATTCTATCAGTCTTACGAAGGTTAAAAAAAAAAAAAAAAAAAAGACTCTGTGACAAAGCAATCTGAGCTTCAATCTAGTAATGTGTGTAGGTAGGGTAAAAACTGCTAAAAGTTTAAGTACATCTGTGGCAATCGGGCTAAAATGTATTAAACACACAATTACCAAAGGAACATGAGTTGTATTCATCTCCTGTACATATTTTAATGTTGAACTATGGAAACAATATAATCGAGTGTGATCTAGAAATTCTAGAAGCCGTTATGACTTCATACATTAGACTCTAGAAACAATAAAAAAACAAGGTCTATTATCTTACAAACACTAAAAGTTTAGCAAAAGTTGAATGCCCACATGGAAATGACAGTTTTATCAGACAGTTCAGGAAGTGCTATAAAATGTTAAAGCTGTACTCTCAGGCAAAAACTTAAAATTTAATACATTACTTGCATAATCTATTTAATAGTCATGCTTGAAGTTTCAGCACTTCATAGGGAGTGTTAATTTGTGTTTTGATTAATACTAATTTGTCAAGATTTAAGTATACTTAATGACCCAGAGAATTTCCCTAGAAAATTCCCTAATGACAGTTAACATAGCCACCAAAGTTGTCCATATGATTAATCTGCTTTTTAGGAAAACCATTTGCCACACCCTATCTTTCTAAATGTGCTCTAGTGAGTCTGAGAATGTTCCTATAAGCAGCTACACTGTTTGAAACAAATAAAAAATATACATCACAATATAGGTTAACCATCCCACTATCAGAATAGGAAGCGAACAACTGAGACTGAAAATTTAGTTTTATTTGTAAAGCAAATAAAGAGGTTTAAAACAGTGTAACAGAAATCAGAAGTTTTTCAAAAAGTCAATAAGCTACATTTCCAAACAGAAAAAATAAAAAATGTAGTCACCACAAGAAGATTTTTATTTTGTAATCAGTACTAAGAACAGCAAGCACTGAATCTCATATCTTAAATTTGAACAAAGTAAGTTTATTGTCAATACAAATGTGTCCTTCTTGGTTTAGAAATTATTTTCTATCGGCATCCAGTTAAATTTTGATTAAAGCAATAAATACCTCTTCTTGAAATATGATAGAATAATGACATGTCCAAAAAAAGAGAAGAAAACTCATTAATTTAGCTATTTCTCTGCTCAGATACTAATGACTGTGACCTGGGACATAAATGCTCATTTATAACCTGTCACAGGCTTGGATAAAACTTTTTCTCCATTTATGCCCTAACATATAAAAGACAGCATCGTTATTCAATTGGCATAAATTTACATTTAATAATTAATTTATTAAAATCAATTGAACATATCATTGAACATACATACCTAAGCAGATATTTAAGGCTTATATTAATTTATATTAACTTTAACAGCCATTCACTGCCATTACAGAGAAAATGTGAATGCATATACTACATAATTACAAATATTGGCTGGGGATATAGCTCAGTCGCATAAGCTACTGCCTAGCAAGCACAAGGTCCCAAGTTCAGTCCCTGGTACTACCACTACTAATTATTATTATTATTATTATTATTATTGTTGTTGTTGTTGTACAAAAATTAACACCATAATTTATGTGACAGCAGATACACAATGTGATTTTAAAAGTACAAATACATGGTGAATGATCATAAAAGATTAGAATATCCAATTACAGTAAAAGAGACAGCCATGACACCCCCTCAGAATGCTACCCTCCATTCAAACCCATGTATTGGACCATTCTTGCCATTTCGGGCAGTTCTGGGAGTCCTCCTAAGTGAGCATCTTTCCCTGGTGTGACCGAAAGTGCAGTGAATGGGGCTGCTGACCACCACTAAGCCAAAAGGCGTAACAAGATGGCTCTTGTGTGTCTGCTTTATTCACCTGGCCTGTCACTGCACAGCTTCTGGGTCTTCTCCAAGGTCAGTTGTGTAGAGAGTCCGCATCTCACATCAGTTCAGGCACGCACGACCGCACACCCTCAGCACAGAAGAAGGCCTCAGGAAGTGCCTCAGAAGGTGGCAGGAAAGGTGGGGTAAGGCAGTGTGTTCAAAGGAAGAAAAGTAACCTATTTTGAAGGGGTTAATGGCAATGTCTCTTCTACTTGAGTAATGTTTTTTAAAAACATTAACATTACTACTTTTTATGACATATATCTGTTAGGAAAGTTTGGAATAAATTTTAATAAATACTTCTCAATTAGTAATTGATTACATTTGATATGTATTGTATAACCATTTTTCCTCTCTTCATCTTCTTGAATTTGTTTTACTTGGTTTAATAATGTTACCTTGTGTTGTGTCCAAATGTCTGAATTTTGAATCTTCCAGTACTAAACTTTGAAATTTATTTCTTCTAGCAATTTAAATGAAAAAATTTTAACATGCAAGTCATAATTTGATTATAAACACCTTAAAGATCCTTATTCACATAAGTTCAAATAAATGGAAACTAATCTTCCATTTATAAAGTATTCTGATGACTATATATCAAAATAGAGATATGGGATTTCTGTCAACATTAAAAAAAGTTTCCTGTAACTTGAAAAATTTTTTTTAAAAAATCTGCCCAATGCCAGCCAGTATTAAACAAATAAAATCAGAGTTTCATCTTTAATTAACTATTACTTGAAGGTTCATTTGACCAGCCATTAGTATTATAAATACAAATTATAAATATTCAAGTTTGACATGAGGAAGGAAGTGTAAGAAATTCTGTTAACTTTGTAAGAGACTGTTTTAGCCTGGTATTTTTAAGAAAGTTTTGAGGCACATGTGTATTTTCAGATCAGAATTTGCTTTCCAAACTATAAACTATGTGACTGATGCTAGGTGTTGCACCTTAATTGGTCTTTGCTGGAAATTTCTTGGTCTTTAGATTCACTCAATAAAGCAGGCACACATAGGTAGTGAAGAAGGCAGCACACACCTTTGCCACTTTAGGTTTCAGCTATAAAAAGGCTTTGCAGAGTGCGCTCATAAAGAATGTAACAACCACCACCAGCTTGTGGCCTGGTCTGTATGCATACATTTAGCTTAGCAGCATTTCAGCCAGATCTGCTCGGCCTGCTACAACATAAATAGTTGGCTGTAAATGAAAAATTTTAAATCATGGAGTTTAGCAGAAGACCAAATTGAACCCAAAAAAATGCATTAATTAGAAAGCTAAGAAGAGAATCAATTTGTCTCCTGAAACTATCTCTTACTTCCCATTTTGTACGAAGTACTTCTGTATCTATTCAACTGCATCTTTCTTTTAACCATTCATAGTACCTTTACTGCACCATAATTTAGATTGTAATGTTCACAGTTTATTTTGAGACATCAAAAACATTGGAGAAGTATAAGATCTAAAGACTGAATTTCAAATCTCTTTGAGTTCTACTCAAGTAACTGATGTTACTAAATTAAAGAGAAGAGCTAACAGTTAACACCACACAAGAATTCCTTAATCTAGGCTCTCTGGTACCTTCTCCTCTGTAAAAAATGGCTTTATGGGGTGCCTCATCTTCCATCTTTCTCAACGGATGTCACTCGAAATTCAATGAGGAGAAAACTTTGCTAAGTGCCCTTAAAGTTTTGTGGGTGATTACAAGATTACAGGAGTTCTAAAAACATTTATATATTTATTTTATTAACTGCCTACCTTTGAAATGGATTGAAGTCCATAACAATGAAATATTCAACTCAAGTAAATCGGAACACTTAAGCCAGAAACAGGAAAAAGGAACACAAAATATTCAAGAAAAAGAGTTCATAAACTGATGATACATGAAGCCCAAAACATTTTAAACTTTGGTGAAATAATAAACCAAAAAAAAAGATGGAAATTTTTCTATCAGGCACCCCAAGGGAAAACATAGTAACTTGGATGTCTATGAATTTCCAGCAAAGGAAGAATACTGTTTCTGCAGAAACCATCAATATATGTGTCAGAAATGGAAAGCCAGAGATAAATTGTCTATCAAATTTTCTACTATGCATGAGATGGTTTATACATATTTATATAAAATCAAGGTTACAACTCTGGAGTTGATATTATCAATTTAATTTTAAAAAGATAAATTGAATGTTAAATAATTCGAATAAAGTCACACTTAGGAAGTTACTTCAGTAGAACTTTAGCTTATAGATATCTAAATTCATAGTTCAACCATTCAAAGCCATGAGAACCCATATTTCTGTCTCATCTTTGCCTTCCAATTTAAGGAATAGACACACACACACACACACACACACACTTTTTTTTGGCTCTTTTAAGACTACATTCAGAGAGAGACTTGAGAGAAAGTGCCTGAAATTAAAGTTATAAGCTCAACATTCTCATTCCAATTTTGTAGTCACAATGATAGCACCCATTTACATGAAATATAAGATGTTTTCTCATATCTTATACCATATACCAATTTTATTTTGGACAAGGTCTTGGTATGTAATTCAGGCTGGCCTTGAACTTACAAGGTAGCCCAGGTTGTCCTCAAATACAGAGCAGTCCTGAAGCCTCAGCCTTCTGAGAGATTGCAGGTACCATGCCTGGTAATCTGCATCTTAACAGAAAGGTGCACATGCCTAATTTGTTACATGTTGTGATGTTCTACTTATCTTTACTATTCAAGATCATTTATGAGTTATGCAGAGACTATAAGAGCTGGCTCTAGAGAGAAGCATGTCATGAAAAGACAAATAGGGTGAGGTAATTTTGTCCTTTATAAATCTTAAATAAAGTGCTTACAATTTCAGAAAATACGACCTGTACTTAGCTCAACTTTGGTCTGGCAGCACTTGGCAAAGAATCTACAGTGACTGTTTAGACAGTAGAAGGTATCATTGGTGCAGAGAATTGCTTCTGTGAAGTTGAGTTGTATACGAGACTATTAAAACAGGGGAGAAAAATCCCCACTTCAGCAGTAAAATTAGAGATGAGACAAACTGTGCTAGAGAGCTTCTTTCACACAGAAATTTGGGCAGGAATGTAGTCATGTAAGCCACACCTGAAAGCCACAGGTGAGGGTAGGCTCTGCTGATAAGCACTCAGGGACTCTTATTGGAGGAAAGCTTCCTTTTGGATCAGGGCCTCTCCAGGCTGAAACTGTGAGCAGCATAGAGCGGGATGAACAAAGTCTGACACAGGGCACCTTGTTTATGGTAACTCATGGTTGACTCCACCATTGTGAAGGTTCTTACTCTGCAATAGAGAAACACAGAGGATAAAGTAACTTGCACAAGCGTCACCTGTGGCAAACTCACAACGAAAATTCAGTTCTATGGATTTCTTTCTAAAATACCCTCGACCTACTTCTATACAATGAAGATAAGAGCACAGAATCATGGCTGTTGAGATTCATATCTCAGGGGCTGGGGAGGTGGCTCAGTGGAATAAGCACTTCCCTGGAATGCACAAGGGCCTGAGTTCAATCCCCAGTTCTGCCAAAAAAAAAAAAAAAAAAAAAAAAAAGAAGAGAGATTCATATCTCATATTGATCCTTTCATAGCATATCACAGCCTGACCACTTCCATCTCCTGGTAGTCCAGTTAAAGAATCATCTTATGTTTTAATATTTAAAGTAGTAGTAATTGTAAGTACACTAAGATAGGACTGAATGTGGAGATCCTCTCTGTGCTAAATATATCTGAATTGCCTTCCAAACAATTCATAATTATTTTAGCTATATTGAATGGCTCCCCAAGATTGAGTTGAGAAAAGAAAACCTCTCACTGAATTATTGTGCTATGTGTTATGTTGCATGATGGCCCACCTGAAAGCATTATACAGTCAGGAAAAGTCAGAGGTCAAAGTAAAACCTACATATGACACCTGAAGTAGCAAGATACACATGACTTGTATTTGATCCATTGTATCCTAGGAATTTATAAATATATTTAGTTCAAATTGAATAGCACATGTCATAGACTATTGTTTAATCTATTTCACAAAATTTAAATTAACCACCAAATAGGTTGTCAAAACAGTAGTGCTTTAGAAGCTTGTGTATGCACTGTAAATTCTGGCACTGTTTCTACTTTTGAAATTTGAAGTGTACTTTTAAAGTATGTTACTGTTCTCCTTTCCTGTCTCTGTTTTCAGGCTTATCAAAATATTTAGCTTTAATAATTCATATAGAGAAACATAAATAGTTCAAGTATTGTTTGCTAAGAGCACTCCCTTATATGTGACATTTACAAATTCCATGACTACTTCAAGATCAACATTTTTACTAATTCTAACTAAGATATACACTAGAGATGACAATCTAAATTGCCTTGAAATTCTATCACAAGGTTATCTTTCTAGTTGTACTGCCTTTGATTAGTTATGTCATATTAATTGTCACATTTCATTATATCTGTGCACAGTATGATTTTACATAACATAATGCAGGGAAAAAAACAGAAGCATTATGAAAAGTTGTAGGCATAACATTTTAATGAAACAGCACTTGTGTTGAATCTGAATACCTGCAGTTAATTCAGAGAACAAGTATTTGAGTTAAAATTTTTGACATGTTTAGCAAACCAAGTATTCATTAAAATAAGTGAGGTAGAAACACTGGAAGAATTCCTGGTGACAACTGCTACACCTGCAGTTCCTTGAGCAAGAAATAGACTTTGTATCAGGTTGAAGTACACGGTGCTCTGGTAGTATGAAACTCTTTATCTTTTTCCTTCAGGTACTAAAGGGTTTCCCAGAATGCTTACAAGCTGACATTTGTCTGCATCTCAACCAAACTCTGCTGCAGAACTGCAAAGCTTTTCGTGGTGCAAGTAAAGGCTGCCTTAGAGCTCTGGCAATGAAGTTCAAGACCACTCACGCACCTCCAGGAGACACCCTTGTTCACTGTGGAGATGTTCTGACAGCTCTTTACTTCTTATCCCGGGGGTCCATCGAAATCCTCAAAGATGACATTGTGGTAGCTATTCTGGGTGAGTGTTTTAAAACCGGATGGTGACAGATTCAATCATTAGCCATAGCTATTAGTACATGTCACAACACATAATAAGAAATGATAGGCAAAATGTCAACTTTAATACTGATATGTAATTTAAAACCTACATTTAAAATTCAATTCAAAACAAATTAACCTTGATGGAAATACGTTTTATTGACTGCCTCAGTTTTTCTCCAGTGTGTAAATGCTTCTTCTATGATTCTCTTCAGTTCTTGGCAGCTATATAGACATTTGAGGCCAAATATATGAAAATAGCATTTTCATCTCATTTTAGACAATGTGGGCTTCATGCTTTATCCATTAACATCTTAAAATAAAATGTAAATGTTGCAGATGTATACAACAGCATGTTCCATTGGCTAGCATGATCTGGGTTTGTGTTCTGTGGATTTTATGTGTCCACTTTATACAATACAAATGTAATTATGAGTTTATAGCTAAGTAATATGAAGTTATGAGTATAGCACCAAGGATAAAGATGATGACGAAATTAAAATCAGTCTTAAACTTGTGAGAGTGCAAAAGAAAACCTGTTTAATCTGCTTTATCTCTTTTAAAATAAACATATGCTCCATGAATTTGTGGAATTTCCTCAGACTACTAGGGCAGAGGGACACAGTAGAGAAGCAAAGCAAGGCAGGCTTATTTCCTCTCCTACCACCTAACAAGGAGGTTTGAGACCTACTGTCCCCTACTGTCCCCTACTGCCAGTCTTCATGAAACTTCCCAGTCTTCTCCAGCTCCATTTAAATAATGAGCATAGAATGCAGCAAATTCCTCTCACTTCACTCTCCATGTCCATGCGTGATCATTTCTTCAGGACATCCAGGGATGGTGTCCGTTTCCTGAGCTGTTGTGCACAACAAGAGTACGACACACCAAAGGCCCTTAGACACAGATGACGGCCAGTGGAAGGGTTCACTACACAGTCTGACAATTTTATTATGATTACATTTTTTAAATCTTTCATAAAATTGGTGACATATGCAATTTGGTTCCCAATCTAATAAGAGGACAAACAATAAAAGTTGTATCAAAGGAACACAATAAAGTAGTTTCCACAAGATTTGGCTTTGACAGCTTGTCCTGGGATGCTTCCAGCAGGATCATGTTCCCCTACATTTCTGATTTTCAGTGCCTGTTTTCCTATATAGTTAAGTGTATATTTGACTTCTTTTCTATTAAACTCTCAATTAAATAAGAATGCTACAGCAAGTTTTACTTATTAGGATCCCATTGTTTAAAGGACTTTAATAGTTCTCACAATGGGTAGTTCTCCCAGATGTACGAGATGGCCTAACAAAATCTAAAGTAACATAAACAAGAAAATGTTTTCCTAAATCGGAATAGACGCTTCATAATAGGTGTAAGAAAATACTATTTTACAGCCATTGGCGATCTTTATAGATAACATCAACTAATCCATCCGAATTAATTAAGTCCATATGACACATAAGTCTCTTGATGTTCATCAATAGAAAAGGGGCCCAGATTTTAAGGGAAAATATCAAAAGGAGGTTGAACAGATCACATATATGAGAACTCTGACTCTAGAATCGCAGTGCATGAGGTTTAGTGCTGGCTACCCTCTCCCTCCCTCCACTTCACCCAACTAAGAAGGTGACCTTGGGCTAATCAGTTTACCTCTTTAATCCTCTTTCAGTATTTATAATATTGGGATGATAATTAGTAATTTCATCATGAAGTCATTTGGAGGATAAAAATGAAATTATATGAAACAATATACCTCAGTATTTGACACAATGCCTGTCATCTACTTAGTCCTCAAAAAAAAATTATTATTGTAGATGTCATTCTTACCCTTATTAATCAGCCAGCCTGAAAGTCAGGTGGCATGCTTTGGCAGAGGAGAGAGGGGAGACAGTTGCTGAGCAGAAGGCAGATGCTGAAATAACCATGGGTTTTAATGGAAACCAAGGAGGTCGAACTTTTAAAGCAAAGGCCACTTGACAAAAAGCTTGCTTACATCTGTTGGAGCAATATAACTAGATATTTTAAACAATTGTGCAATTTTATTAAAGGCAAATATAAAAATGGTTAAGAGAAATGAGGTCTGTTCAAATTTTTGCTCCAGTCTTCTAAGTTTTAAAAGAGCTTGCTAGAGCCCTTTCTTGGCACTACTTCTGGAGATTATCCTGAAAGCAAACTTAAATCTGACACAGTGTGGCCTTTCCCATATTACTGGATTGACAAAATCAGAGCATTTCTATCTGTAATTATCTTTAAAATATTTTATGACAAGGTTTTTGGCTAGCAACGGGGGTTGTACTAGAGTGAAAACTTACTTGCTACATTCTAGACACTTAGCAAAAGATTCAGAGCCAATATGGAAGGCCAGAGTTAACATTCCATTCAGCAAATACAGACTGGGGAGTTGGCCCAGACCTATTGGCTATGCTGCCTTATATTTGAAATCTTTAGTTCAGGGATTTGTCAGTTGGCCAGTGGCCTCTTTCTGCTTTTAGAAAAATATTTGGATTCTGTTTCTTTCATTTTTCTTTTCTATAGGAAAAAATGACATATTTGGAGAAATGGTTCACCTCTATGCCAAACCTGGCAAGTCTAACGCAGATGTAAGAGCGCTCACCTACTGTGACTTGCATAAGATCCAGCGAGAAGACTTGCTAGAGGTGTTGGATATGTATCCAGAGTTTTCGGACCACTTTCTAACAAATCTCGAGTTGACTTTCAACCTAAGGCATGAGAGTGCTAAGGTATATGTTAACTGCTTTCTTTCTGTCTTTTTTTTTTTTTTTGCATTCCTGATATTTTTATTTTGTTCTTGAATTGCACAAATGCTTCTGAAAGTTAAACAAAATATTTGAACAAAATTTAATAAATTCCAAATACAGAACAGGGAAGGTCAGCAGGATACTGAAATTTAAACTATGGAGAAGAAATTCAACCTACTTACTTTTAAGTTTAGGCTTCACGAATCCTTAGGTGAAATATATAGGTTAAAATAATTTGGTTTTGATTGTGTTAATTATTTGTAAGTAACAGAATTTTAGACTATTAAAAGTTTATCCTAATAAAGTTTATCTTACACAAAAGTAAAATATCATCTCAGCTATTATTTATATCACATATAAGTTATCAATGACTTTTAAATAATAATGAAAAGATTATTCCCAAAATTATATTGTAGAATGAATAATACATGGCCTAATAGCAATAACATTTTAAATAACTCTATACATTACTTAACTTAGAATGAATTTGAGAGGGTAGAACACATGTCCCTGACTCTTTCGCACTGTGATAATGTGTCTTCGTGAATCATTACTATACTATGGATGTAAGAATTATGTATATCCACAATTAACTAATATGCTATTCCTCCTGTGTTCCTTTCTCTCTAGAACCTCTAGGCCCCTCTTCAGTCTTAAATATGTTTTTAATAATAAATCAAGGGGCCCAGGAGATAGCTCAGCAGCAGACACATCTCCTGGGGAAGCACAGAGTACCAATTTCTATCCTCAGTGCTGTAAAAAGTAAAATGAAATTATAAATCAAGTCCTAGGCACTTGATACTTCCCAGTGTTTTTACATGCTAGCTAGTACGTTGTAGGTAAAAGGATCTTTAAAGTCACATCAGGTAAAATGTGGATTTAATTCTTCTTAGAGCTAATTATTCTCACTCTAAAAGACTTAAAGAGAAAAAGCAGCCTTTCAGGTGCCCTTCAATATCCACATGCACCAGCTCAGATGAGTACCTATTTCCAAACACTGAAAAGCTAACAATTATTCAGATGACAAAAGCTTATTAAGAGTGTATATTTTCAAAGTCGTTTTAATTCAACACTTTCTCAAAATCCTAATTAAATGTCATGAACTTCATTCTAATTTTTGTCTTGAAAACTAATAAATATCTCTCTCAGGTGCTTTATTTAACAAGTCAGGCAGCATAGGAATACAATAGGAGTTTCCATTCTTACTTATAAGATGGATATTATTCAGAATGAACCAGAGGGGGAGAAGGAGGTGGCAACAAATATAATAGAGGGCTCTAAACGGAATGTTCACTGAAGTCAACAACTTGATATTTGGTGCTATGAAATTTAACCATGTGATCATTACCATGTAATTTAGACATCATAGTTAATTATAATCAGCTTATACATTTTTCTGTGCAGTGATAGATTCTGTAAACTTTGAAAAGCTGTTGTTATTTCTCTTCTAGCTTTACCAATTTATATAAAACACAATCGCCATAAAGGCATATTTTGTTTCTAAATCATGACATTCTCTACAAAATTTCAAATAAATGACTTCTTCAGCTAAGATTTTCCCATCAGATGGTTTAAGCTACTAGAATTATTTCATCAGTACACTTCATAATTTCAAAGCAACCATTAGGCAAAGTATCGTAGCTATCTGTGTGCGATCTAATAATTAACATTCAGTGATGGAGGTAATATGAAATAGTAAAGTTGCCAATGATTCATTATATCTTAGTTGGGTAATCTTGCATTCTGTCTTCATGATCCATTAACAAAGGCTGATCTCTTACTATAATCACAGTCCATGAATGATTCTGAAGGAGAAAACTGTAAGCTTCGGAGGCGGAGACTGTCCTTTGAAAGTGAAGGAGACAAAGGTAATCCATCCTATTTCTAAGGTTTAAGTGCCTGTGGTTTCCAGACATTCTTACTAAAACTCTCATTATAGTTCTTACTTCAAGAGTACATTTCATTTAGGATTAAGAGGGTAAATTCTTTGTTTTGTGAAAGAGCTAACCATTTCCTGGTGTTTGATGGATAGTTTACAACAATGTCATTCAACAAAACCATGTGATATTTACAAAGACTTCTCAGATATACAAATAAAGTAAACTGGTTAAAAATGCAGGGCATTTAAGCTGAATAACTGTGTCTTAAAGTTCTCAGCAGAATGTTATGGAAAGAGGCCTTCCCCCGTCCCAGGCCAGAAATGCAAGCATGTACACATGTCCCACTTGCACATATGATCTACATGAAAATGCAGTTAGCCCTTCAGTTATGGCTTCTCTGACAGGGAAAAATACACCTCAGTGGGACCCAGATGAGAATATGTCTACAAGTGTCTAGCCAGATAAGGGAAGGTTTTCATCAGACCTCAGTCCTTGCCTCAGACTGACCTCACACTCTTGTTACACTCTGTACTCAGCCTCAAAGCGATAGCTAGTGCTATGAATCAGTTCCCATCTTTTTTTCTTGAATATTCTTTTCCTGGTATCCACACCACACAGTCTTCCCGCTTTCCTTATTCTTTCTAAGCTCTGGTTCTTGCTGCAGAGCTGATACTCCACAAACACTAGTTGAAAGAGCAAATGAAATAGATCTAAGTAATTTTCATTTGATTCTTTTCCTCTTCCGGTCTTCTTAATTTAAGTGCCTTTCTTGATTCTCTTCTTTCATCGGGCAACATTTCCCTAGAAGAAATCATATACCAGCCTTAGCTTGCACCACATAAAAGGGAACTGAAGAGCCATCTTGTCCATGTACATTGCTTCTGTATTTTCATTATATCATTCCTTTAATGGGATTTACCCCTGTTCTCAAACACACAAGTTATGTCACACACTGAATTATATTTTTTTTATTAAGGTTGATCTCCAATAACCACCTGTTTCTTGATTTTCTTGAATTTCGCAGATGTTTTGCAAATTTTGAAGGTACTTTCCTACTATGACTTTATCCAAGGCTTCCCTATACAGTGTCATAATTGCTCTAAGAATTTTGGAAAATATTTGTTCGATAGAACTAATAGTTCGATTATTTGGCCAATTACAAAGCAATAAACCACTTAAAGGTGATTTTTTTTCTACAGTGACCTTTTATCTCCCAGTGATCTTTTCTAAAATCAGAACTATCACTGTCAAGCTGTTTTTCCATAAAGTTAAGCTGAGTCCCTTATTACAAATTTGATCTCTTATTATATCTTACTGGAAATGAAGAACAAATTGGCAATACTGTGTATATAATAAAGTTACCTATGCTTTCAACGATTTATTAAATCTGCCCTCAATCTTGTTCTGTATTGTCATTCTAAGTAATTAATGTAATGTTTTCATCTCCAAATGAGGCGCTGAAACCAGGTCACAACTGATAACTGTATTTACACAGTCAGATGTTTCTATTGACTTCTAAAACATTCTCTTCACTCACAGACCTAGTCCCTGAAGCCCATTTTATACATACAGTGTAAACAGCAACCATTTGACTATCTACAGCTCTTTGAAGTTGTCTGCTATGTCAGTGAGTTACTATGAGTTGGGCAATGTGAAAACATAATTAACTCCCATTGTCCAGAGTTTAACAGACTGTTGCAAATTACTTAGGGTTCCAGGGTGATATAGGCAAGCATGAAACTTTCCAAAAGAAACCTAGTCCTGGGGCAGAGGAGATAGCTCAGCAGTCTAAGTGGCAAGTGCAAGGACCTAGGTTTGATCCCTGGTATCTCATGCTATGCTGGTCCCAGAACCCCAGGTACTCTGTGCCAGCCACCTAGATCAGGCATGGTGGTGCATGCCTGTAACCCCAGTGTTGGGCAGGCTGAGACAGGAAGATCATTACCAGCATATCATTACCAGCATGAGCTGCATAAGAAGACTCTATACCAAATTGAGAGGATAGTCCCTATCCTCTCAATGTAAGACTCTATAGAAGACCACCCATCATACAGAGCAGAGAACTTTCAGAATGTAAGTTCTTAAACCAAAGGTGCCCTATAAAATACCCTGATCAGTCAGTTTAGTGTTATTTTACTACCCACATGAAACACAACTTCCAAAGCAGAGTCCCAAGACTAATGAATTCTGTGAAATCAATTAGTAGAGGTGTCAGGAACCTGAGCGGAGACCGTGGAGATCACAGAGCAGGTGGCAGGCAGAGGTTGGGCGGTGCGTTGCCCCTCGCAGCCTTCTCTCCAGGGGACGGTAACTCCTGTAGCTCCACCCACACACGCCTCCAGTTTTGGATAACACGTGTGCTAAGAAGCTCACATTCAGAAAGATGAATATTGAAAGGAGAACTGTGTAGAACCTCTAGCATCATGGTTTGTTGATCAAGATGGCTTGTCCTTACAAAATTGTCTTTATTTCTTCTAAGGAAGTAAGTTCACTTTCCACAAAGAAAAGTTGTCAGTACAAGTCCAAATATGAGAACTCAATATCCTCAAGTAGTTGTCTGTCCTTTTTTAACATTCTGATATGAAAGCAGCCAGGATTTCCCCTATATGACAAGGGGCATTGTAGTTATTTCTGTGTTTGGAAGAAAGTAAAATGTTATTGTTATAGAAAGTAAAGAAAACCATTATGTTTTAGTGACATAATTAGTGGTCATGGACATTGTTAAAATGTTTGGACAGTAAAGAAATGAAGAGGAAAATGCTCAAAAATTGCCTATTTTAACAGCCTTCAGAGTTCATCTGAGTTGTTAAAATGATTCATTATATCATCAGAAGATTTTTTTATTTTTAAATTACATGTTGACTTATTGTATAATATACAATACAACTACTATAATAGCATATATAATGGCACAGGATATATCTATATCCATGTCTATCTATAAAATATATAAATGGGTCTGTGTATATGTATATGTAAAATATACCATGGTACACTCATATAAATACACTTTTATTAATGATAGGGTTTATGCGACCAAATATTTGAAGTATGAGGCTCAACTCTTTCTACAGATGGAAAATATAGTATTAAAGTATTACTAATGACTGATTAGGATACCAGTGGATGTATGGCAGAGGATAATCTAAAGATGGCACAATGTAACAGGCCCATTTGTTTAGCAAGTAATCATTGATTGCACTCCAAGTGCTCTTACTTATAGTCATCTCTTTCCTATTTCTGTTTTATCTTGTTTCTATTTTTCCCTTTTTAAAAAAAATTGTCCACATCTTACAGATTTCTCATTCTAAACTATAGCTATTATCTATATGTTTGCTTTTTAAACTTTTCATTAAATCTTGTAGATAACTTAGCAGAAAAAATAAAGATGCATGCAGACTTTTGAAGGATTTATCTTTACTTTTTATGTCAAATACTGTATTGAAAAGAGCTCAGTTTAGAAGAATGAACTTTTAATGCTTGGAAATTCCACTAATGTTACAAAAAAAAAATCATGATATACAATTCCTGGTGCTATTTTAAATTTTAAAAGAAATCCCACTGCTGAAGTTGTTTAAACTGAAGCATGGAAGTGACCTTCAGCTCTTATCAAAGAGAACTCATAGGAAAGGAAGTACAGTACTTCCCAAGCAAACATTTTTTAATGTATTTAGTACAGGGTCTACATGGTCTGGCTCACCACATAGATCAGACTTACAGTGATCCTCCTGTTTTTCAGCCTCCCAAACACTGGGATTACATGAATGTGCCACCACACCAGTCTCAATTGCCCCAGGGGTGGGGTCAGCACAGCATGCCTGGGATCCAACCCCAGTCCCTTTGTCTACCTAAGCAGGAACTTTAATTGGCTGAGCCACCTGGCTAGCCCTGCAAACAACAGACCTTGTGTTAATTTCTTTGCCTCAAGATTCCCCATCAGAACTTTGCAGTTATATAACCCCTCTTCCAAACATCTTTCTCCTCTTCCTTTCTTAAAAACATAAAATTGAAAACTAAGGCAGATAATTAGCTTCAATTAGTCTCACTTGAAAAATTTATGAGCTCGAGGGGCCGGAGAGATGGCTCAGTAGGATAAGCGCTTCCCTGGCAAGCACAAGGGCCTGAGTTCAATCCCAAGTTTTGCCAAAAAGAAAAATTTATGAAATCAAAAAGAAAATAAATGTTCCTAACAAAATAAATAGACATTGGCCTATAAAGCTGAAGATTGTGGAGCTTTTCCTTACTAATTAAGAAATGTTTTTACTCTTTCAATTTTTAAGACCCTAAAAAACAGGTCTTAGGGCTCATAAGAGTCTTATTCCTGCTAATAAACACAGGAAATGTCATTGTAAAAAAAAAAAAGAAGAAGAAGAAGAACCCAAGAAACTGCAAACAATTAAAAAAAGAATAAATGTGTTAAATAAACACAAGAAAAATTAAAAGGGTTTTGAAGAGGTGCTTGTGCCAACAAAATGAGAGAGCACCTAAATGAAGGCGTGCTCAGCTTGCTCTACCCACTGGAGTAAGACGGGTCCACACATTCTAAGAAACACTTGTATTCTAAGAATAGGAGTGAAAGACTATTTCATTTGTTTTCATTAAAAGACCAGTGTTCCAGAAAATAAACTTACAGTGTTTTGTTCTGTTGCATCTTTCCTCTCAAAGGATCATCAATAATGTATGTCTAATGATGTCACATTGACATCCAAAGCAAGTTTTTAAGCTATTTCTCCAAACTAAAATAATTTTGTGAAGGTGATTTAAGGGGCAAATATACACATTGATAAATTTATTTATAAAAGTGTGATTTCTAATTTTATTGAGTTAATTCTTTGAATATAAATACCTTGGTGTTTCTTTGGATTATCTTCACCTGTATGAATGAGTAACTTATTAATTACCTCAGTGACATGTAAGCTCATCTTTTTCTAGCTGTATGAAGGTTTTGTTGATAAGAGCTATATGTATGTATGGTATATAATGTGACTTTTTGAGAAATTTATGTATCTTGAAATAATGACACAATCAAGCTAATTACCATACCCACCACCTCATAGTTATCTTTTCTCTTTGTGTGAAGAAAATAATGATCACTTCCAGCAATTTTCAACAATGCCCTATGTAAGCTATAACCTACATACCATCCAACAATCTCCAGACCTTATTCATCCTAACTGAAACATCCCAATTTGCTTCAATCGATATCTCCCCAAATGCATCAGCTCTTTCATATTTTTAGATAATTTGATCTCATATTTATATATAAAAATGATTGCTTAGTCTTCTTTCAACATCATCTGAAGTTATAGAGAGCCTACTGTACTTCATCCCAAATGAAAACATTTATTTCAGACTCTGAGCTTCCAGTGAAATATTTTGGTAAGGTAGTAGACTGGAACCTGAGCATTGATACTCAAAAGTATCATCAGTGGGAAATATAAAACTCAAATGCCAAGAAATCAAATTAAATGCTTTTCTCTGACCAAAAGTTATATTTCCCGGTTGGGCCTGAAAAATAAAAATCATAATTAGGTTAAGAGAGAGAGAAACTCCATAAACAATGGAGAGAGTACCAATGTTAGGTATCAGTTTTTTTTTAATGTAAAGATTTTATATTATCATTTCTAAAATACATGGGTCAACAACCCCATTGGGACACTTTTATTCTAAGATCTGAATTCATTCTGAACCTAGAATGACAATCATAAATTCTTTAGCAAAATGTCCTCTGGGAAAACTGGAGAAAATAGTCAGCCTAGAGAAACAAGGGGGAAAAACCATGGTTTTCTGTCATTTGAATCAGTAAATTCAGGGCTTAACTAAACAGGTGGAAATTACTCTTTGTAAAATAATGACAACAGGAGCAATTATACAATCTCATTACTGGAAAAAGGAGGAATTGTAAAACTCCCTCAGATTTATGTTCTCAGAATACTGCTCTTTCTACATAGATAATGAAAGACATGAAGGAAAAAAGCAATGCATAGTTGTATTTAATGTCTATGAAACAGTTCAGTTTAACTAGAAAATGGTAGACATGAAATAGTCCATTAAAACTCCAGAAATAGCTGGAGGCTAATTATAATGTATTTCAGCTGCCCAATTTCAGGTACTACATCTGCCAACATCCACACGAAGCCTGAGCAATTTTCATTTTTAATGCATAAATAGACTGTCATTTCAGCTTTCATTTCATATGACCGAAAGTGAAACTTTAATTTACCTAGTATGGAATAAAAAAAAATAATAAAAAAATAAAAAAACATTGTTTCACAAAGGCTGCACCAGAGCAAATATTCATATAACTAATGACCTAGTCTAGTGGAGCACAGAAACAAATGTGGGTTTTTCCCAGAACAAATTGGAAATATTCAAGAAATTCATACTTCTTGTTATCTTATGATTGTGCTTTTAGTGTGAATTTTTGCTAAAGGATTTAGGTCCCATACATATGTAGTGACTGGATTCATTTTACTGTAGAATGAAGTATTAGCAATTCCTCAGTCAATAAATTTTCTGAATACTTGCCCTGATTTAAAGCAAACAAGATATAATTCGACCTAGCAATATGTGCTAACTGATGTATTTTGTTCCTAAGTACCCCAAATCCAGTCAAAATTTCATTAACTAATACTGAAGCCAATGTAGTAGAAGAGACAGAATATTCTGCCATATGTAAAGATTTCAAAATTTACAGATAACTCCCAGGAAAGTTCTCCCGGGAGAACTAGAAATAGTATATTAAAATTTTTTGTTTGTAGTCAGTACAAATATTGATGTTAACATTACCCATAGCTACCTAGACTAGAGTCATACGAATTAATGGTTTATTCAGTTTATATTTAATTCTGCAGAGAAAATTTCCAAAAAAGTGTTCAAAAGAAAGCATTAAGAATGATGGAAACTCTGAGCTGGCTGTAATCCCACTGATGTTCAAGCTATAGACTTCAAAAAGCTTTACTCAAGAGCTGCAAAAAAAAAAAAAAAAAAAATGCAACTCACTAGCAGACATGAGGAAAATTTAGAATAGTAAGCTCTTCATTTTTTCACATTCACAGGCATAAAACCAGTACATGTTGCTTTTTAAGGAATGAAATGCTATGTTTAAAAAGTGGAGAATGTTAATCAAAATTACTGAGGGCTTTGGAAGAACAAAGAGGTTAAAGACAAAGAAAATAAAAGGGAAGATAAAAGGAAGGAAGTGTACTAGCTTTAGGAGGGCTTTATTACAGTGCCACTGGAAACTGTGATTCTTTGAAGAACTGATCTGAACATTTACAGCTGATAAGCTAAGTGGTTGAAGGAAAGATACCATAACAGTGAGTAATCATGGATGACTCTAATTCTTGAAAATGGAAAGGTCTACAATTTTCTTGATAGTGATAAAATCACTGGCCAAGTAGGAAATCTTAAAGAAAGTAAGTTAAACAATTTTCACTTGCTATATTTTACTTTAATTGACAGAATCTAAATTCCTTAAGAATAATTTCAGATAAAGCTCACTTTAAAACTCTGCACGTTTTTACATCAGGCTGCTTCCTTGATTCTCAAAAAAAATTTAATTTAAGATTTAAACAATAAAGGAAAAGGCTTTGTTTAATTTCTATGCCATATGGGAATTTTAGAAAATAGTTCTCCAGAGCAGCCTTAAGTCAGTACATTTGGCCTTCTACAAAAAACAAAGTTAAGGACACATCGGCTTAGAGTAGATGGGGACACTGTCTTCACCATTTCTCTACAAAATGATATATTCTTTAGTGTTTTGTTGTCAGTTATTAGCAAGAACCAGATGGAGAATTATACTGTCTCCCCAGGACACTAATAGAAACAAGTTCTGAGATTTGTCTCTGAGCTTTTCCTGCTAAAATATATTCTGACACAGCCTTCAGGGCTGAAATTACCCTGACATTTCAATATAAAACATCCTGTATGCACTAGTGGCTTTAATGTAATTAGGTAAAACTTACCTCAATTACTGTATTTAAGCTTTATATTCTTTGCAATATGCTACAAAACCAAATCTCTTGGAATGTCAAGGCCTTCATATGCATTGAACTAAGGTTAAAACTGAGCCATGCAGGCTGCACTACACGAAGACTTGCAGTTTTGACCTTCGCGATGTGTGAATGACTTCCGCAAATAGGGGTGTGAAGGTTAAAAAAAAAAAAAAGGCTTCACAGTGGTGATATTTTAGAATTGGTGCATATTTTTCCTTTCCTTTTTTTATCACCATGAAGAAAAAGTGCACCAGATTCTCAGAGCTCAAGTGACAGTTGAGCATGTAAAAATAAGTTTGTAAGTTATCCTATAGTTTTCTCTGAAACCTAACCTTTACCATTTAAATTCTGTTTGGGATTAATAACTCATTTCATACAAAAGTTTAGTTTAGAAAATAAATCTTTTAAGTATCACAAGAAAAGGTGTTGTATGGCAGAGAGTACAATATTCATAATCTCACATTTGATTATCTGCTGTAAAATAACCTTTCTGTTACAGATTTTGGCAAAGAAAATAGTACGAATGATCCTGAAGATTCTGCAGACACCATAAGACATTATCAGAGCTCCAAGAAACACTTTGAAGAGAAGAAGAGTAGATCGTCCTCTTTCATCTCCTCCATTGATGATGAGCAAAAGCCACTCTTCTCAGGAACCATAGATTCTACTCCAAGATTAGGGAAAGCAACGGGGCTTCAATTTGAAGAAACAATGCCTGCTCCAGGAAGAATGCGCACGGATAAAAGGAGTCACTCTTGCAGAGGTAATGGGGACTCAGGTATCAATGGTTAAGGTTAAACCTAACGTGGTGAATTTTTACATTGACACATCAATCTAATCTTTTCAAATTTATGACATGTTTGCATAACGGTTCATAATTTAAATCTTATACAGCATGTTTTCATAATTCTGGAATAAGTAGTAAATAATCCCAACTAATATTTGCATAAGAAGTATTTATGGCCAACCAGATTTAACATCAAATTGTGGCAAACCAATTGAAGAAAATGATTCCAATTAAGAGATCAATGAATATTTTAAGAGAGCGTACCGGTTGGTTCTTCTCCTTCTATGTGTTTTCTGTACACACTTCTTACCCAACCTTGTAGTTTTATAGTATGAAGGGTCAGTGCTATAACACTACAATGTACACCAAAAAGAATTTTATTTTGATGTAAGTTTTTAAAAAGAAGAGAAATACCTGAACATGAAGTATAGCTGTGATAAAACTTCTAACAGTCTTACAAAAAAATACAAAATTATGGGTTTTGTTGTAGAAAACACACAAGTGAAGAGTAATAATACTTGACTAATATGTGTACAATTTATGCTAAGGGATGGAAAACTCAAGAAAACTTTAAAAACTGTTACATAGAGAACATTAACAGCATAACAAGAGCTTGATTTAGCCATTAAGTGGTACCCATAAGAGGTATGGGTTAGTCTGCTCTGACCTTTGCTCCTTTTATAAATTTGGATAAGCGATTTAACACATCCAACTAAGATCTTGTGCATTTTAAAAATATCCAGTAATCTTACCTAATGGATGACTTGGTTATTATTATTATTAAGTCATAAATTACTTGCTTTGAAATGAAATCTCCAACTGTAGTATTTTCTCACAGATTTTTATTTTTTAACCCTTTTATGATTTAATGTGTTCCTAGATGTTGAAGAAAAGTCTAAACATTTAAAAGGCACAGCAAAACATCCAAAAAATAATAAAAATGGAGGAAAAAATATAATGTTATGGCCTAACAGAAAGCAAATTATTGCACAATATAAATAAGCAGGACGTATCATCACTAGTAATATTTCAATAGATTATATCCGAACCCAGAGGTTTTATGAAATCTAAAATGTTTGGACTTCATATTTTTTCCAGAATTCTTTCCTATCATGTCAAGTCAGGTTTTGCTAGAACTCCACATAGACATAAGCTAAGAATATATGCTAATGTCCTCTGGACAATCTTAAAATCTTGATGAAGTGAATGAAAATAGTACTTCATCTATCATAGCAGAAGAATGGAATATTAGATGTGATTACCAAATGTCCCATTTTAGTTATTTATGAAAATGGATTCTGAGACGTTCTAAAAATAGAAGCTGGCTGTATCATGGAAGTCAGAGGTTCTGAGGAGCTTGCTGAACCGTGTCTGCCATACCCAAGAGTAGCATAGGCTGGGCTTCCCTTTAAAAAAAAAAAAAAGTGCTTTCTCTTGTTTTTGTCAGGAACTTTAGACTGTCAAGTGACAAGTCATTAAAGTTATATTTTTAGGATTTTTATTTGACTTTATAATGATTCTCCTTGGCAGCAAATTCTAGTGTCCCTTCATCTTATATTTTTATTTGCTGCATCTTCCAATTTTTAATTAGCTATCTCAGATGCCAATAAAAATAGCATCTTTACAAAAATTTTAATATCTCTATTTTTTCTTTCAAAAATGTATATATTAATTTATATTCAAGTAAGAAATATTTTGCAAATGCGTAGCTAAACTTGCATGTAATTGAAAGAAACATAATTGGTTCTGTATAGTTCAGAGCGGCATATAGCACGATTAGTTAATATTGTAAACTAATGTAGAATTTTAAATTTTGATTTACTGAAAATGTTTTTCCTGAATGATTATTTTTATCCTGAATTGTTTTTAAGGTGAAAGACTGTAATGGTCATGAACATTAATAATGTATAAAGTGTGGCAGAAACTACTACAACATGAACTTCTAAATCCTCACAAATTTTAGTTCCCCCATCAATGTGAAATTTTATTCCCCCTTCATTTTCTTCATATCTGTCATTCTGAATCCAATAAAAGAACACATTTAGGCAAAGCTCTTTAACCTTGATTCATTCTACTAGATTAAGGTCAAAAGTTGATTGTAGGAAAGTTGTGTATCCAAACTAAAACAAATGGATTCTTATCCTATTATGTGGGAGTCAAAGGTTGGCTTCAGGCAAACTGTGTGCCCAGAGCAAAAGTTTACTTTCTGTTCATCCATTTGCAACTATAGCAACATTTTCCAAGGCAACCACGCACTGATTCTGTCTGTAGAAAGCACCTACAAGGATGTTCATTTGATTAGGATCACTAACCAAGATTTGCCTCTCTGACTCCTCATTTTTTATTTTGCTTTTAAAAGAAGCTAATCATCTATCTTTATTTTTAATATATGTAAGTTATAATAAAGGAAGCATGTCACAGTACATTTTATTCATTTTTACTAAAACAATGATTTTTACTTGAGCACAAAGAAAGGAATAGTATTCTCCATAATTTATTGCATATGATTCACCATTGTGGTTTAAAATTCAATTTATAATATGTGAGTTGGAAATGAGAGAGCTGTTGAGCAGAGGCAGCTTTCTCTAAACTTTCTTGATAAAAAATTTATCTATGAACACAATATGTAACTTCAATCCCATCACCTCTCATGTTCTCTAAAGAAATGTCCATACATAAACATGCTATTGGAGGACTAGACAAAACTATTTATGTGTTCTGAATGCTGATTTGGCCTTGCTAACCCAAAGTTGCAAACCTAGTGTATTAAGATACTATACGATTGTTTTGAGTTTCAAATGTGTTCAACTATCTGTGAATAATAAACCCTACTTCTCAGTGAAAGTCTCTGATAAATTACTTAGAACTCTACCATTTTCCTATGTCCATTTACAATTTTTCGTTTTTGGTAAAATATCAAATTAAATTGTAAACTGTCACTTAAAATAAATTCTAACCATTGGGATCCAGTAAGGCTAAAGAACTAAATCAAGAGCCTTTGTGGATTTTACAGGGAGGCCTTCAAGGTCTATAAACCAATCCCAAAGAACAAGGGGCCGCACCTGTTCTTTTCTTGCTGTCTTTCGATAGCCCTCTTCTTTTGCTATAGCTTCCTCTGCTGAAGCAGAAATTCTAGGCACTTCATGACAGAAATTTCTGTATACTAAGTGACTAAAGACTGTATGAGAAACACCATAAAGAAACAGAAATGTTGTTCTACTTAGAGAAAAATACGCATTTCATCTCCCTAAATATACTTTTTGAGAAACTATAGGAAGGAACTTGTACAATTCTGTTCTCTGTTTCTAGATTCAGTTAATTCTGCCTAAGTTAGTTACTTATTACTCACTTTTAAAATAGCTGATGATGGCCTGCAAGCAGGTGCAGGGGCTGGGGGTTTAATTCCCGGGCCTGCCATGCCATCTCATCTGAGGTGGCACCTAGATAAGGCGTGGTGGCACGTGCCTCTAATCGCAGGCCTTGGGAGGCCTTAAACAGGTGGATCACTGAGTCTCATCTAGTAGTGAGACCCTGAACACTGGTGATCCTTCCCTAAAATACAAACTAAATGAATAGATAAATAACTGAGGATGTAAGTTCCATAACTTCATATAATAACTTTTCCCAGGTTCCCATCAATCACAGCTACTTGTTAAGAATTTTAAGTCTTTATATTGAAATCACTTTCTGTAATTCAAATTTATGTCCACATCAAAGCTATGTACCTTTTGAAAAGGTCCTTTTGTCTTGTCAGCCCTCTTGTGAGGAAAAAAAGTCTCATCTTTTTCATTCCTACTTCAGTAGCATATTTTCATGGGTTTTATTTTTTAAAACTTTAATTACTTTTTGGAGGCTGCAAAAATAGGCAAGAGATCAAAAATATATGACAAAAATGAGGGAGAAAATGGGGTATATTTATCCACTAGTAATGATATCTTGAGAATATAGATTCTAAGAGAAACAAAGACATTTGGAAAATGAATCTCTTCGTTCAAAAAAAAAATGATCACAACCTTGTTAGAACAAATCTTACAAGCCCATTGCCTCGTCTAATTTGTCTTTAATTCCTCTACATTTCGTAGAGTTCCTGGCACATAACAAACACTCCAGGATATTGGACAAATAGGCTTGAACAGAAAAATAACTTATTTTAAAACAAATTTAAAGATCCACAAGGAAAACACATTAGAGAATAATGTCATTATAAAACACTCTACATTTCAGCATTTCCTACAGAACTGTATCTTTGGGCCCACTCTGAGTCACAAAAATATGTAAATTTGTTTATGAGAAGGAGCCCTCAACATTTTATACCCTGGGTAAAGTAGTATGAATAAAACACATTTCTTCCCAAATTTAGAATCTCCAAATCATTACTTCCCAATCAATTTGGGTTTGGCCATCCATATCTTCTCATAGCAGGAAGCAGAAAAATGGCAAAATGACCAAGACTCTTGGTCTGCTAGAGTTGTAAATGCTAGGAAGAAAGCATGGAGAGAAGGCTGGCAGCATGACAGGGTCTCCCCTCAAAGAGGTCTGGACCCTCAGGCCTGTCTCTAAGCCCGTCCTGTATTGTCTCTCACATTACACCCTGAGACCCTTTCCAGCTTGAGCACCCGAGGAAGCTGACTTCTGCTTGCTTTTTTGCACAGATATCACTGATATGCAAAGTTGGGAAGAACACGCCAGAGCCCAGCCTGAAGAGTGCAGTCCCCCTGTGCTTCAACGACCTGCCTGGGGGACTTCGGAAACCGAGAGTGACTACACTTACGGAGAGGTGGAGCAAAGACTGGATTTGCTTCAAGAACAGCTTAACAGGTTTGAGCAGTAGCCGGCCGAGGAGAACCTCGCCTATCCTTTAGGCCTGTCTAGCTGGCCTCTTTGCAAGCAGCAAATTCTTTTTGCCATGACTTCTTATGTTATTATACACACTTATTTGAAATAAATTAGAAGGTGAAAGAATTATCATTTTATGTGGCAGCCGGGCGTGGTGGCACATGCCTGTAATCCCAGCACTAGGGAGGCTGAGGCAGGAGGATTGTTGTGAGTTCGAGACCAGCCTGAGCTATAAAGTGAGCTTAAGGCCAGCCTGAACTGCACAGTGAGACCCTGTCTCAAAAAAAAAAAAAAAAAAAAAAAAAAAAAAAAAGAGAGAATATTTGTTTAGAATAGTTCATACTTTCATTAGTGTATAGCCTGGTTTTTCTTTAAGAATCATCCAATTAGTATAACATTTGTACTCACTGCTTTAGAAAACTACTGCTACTCTGCCCTCAAAACAATTCCTATTAACTTGTTAACTAACACCTTTCTTCTTTCAAACATCCTTTTATATCTTTCTGTCGCCCTTGGTAATCTCATTAGGTATATGGCATCTTAAAGTAACAAAAAAGCAACTTAAGCAGATAATTACTTAGTCACATTGTCCAAAATGTGGATCAATTAAAAATTCTGCAGGCTAAAGACCGTAGTATTTCCATTTTCCTCTTAATTTTGATTCGGACTGTTTACCAAGAGCAATAGATTTTAATTTTGGAGAGGAGTTAATGTCTTAATCCAAGTCTTGTTAAAATTAAATGAGTTAAAAAGGTTCAGAGGAAAACTATGACTTTTTTAGATGCTTTGATTGTGTTTCCTTTGGGAGGCACCTTGGTCAAATGGTAGTCATCCAGGGTGCCCCACTGGAGGTAACCCTGTGCTCACAGGTAGGCAACACCATGGATGAAGCTAGAATGCCCAAATCATAGTATATTTTAAATCAATTTCTATGCACACAATGAGAGATAAAGAGACCCAGATGGGGTAATTAGTACATTTCAAATAAGTGCAAGGACAGTGAATGAGCCGTATTACTTGAATCCTAATTTACAGCATGTCACACATCTGTTACATCACCCTTCCTTGCCTGTAGCCTGGTCATAAGGACCAGACTTGAAGTTTCCCCACAGGAGTTCAGGGCCAAAAACAAAATCTGTGCCTGTGTCATACACTGGCGCCATCACAGAAACATGGCCTGGTCCATCTGTGACTGGTAGCCTAGTCAACAGCTATGTACTTTATTGACCTTCTGCAGTAGACTTCCTAGAAGTCTTAATAGGTGGTCAAATGGGGAGCAGGAGTTGTCTTCCCAGAAGTGACATAAAAATAATTTGTTCCTTCCATTTCTTTCCATTCTTGTTTATTATACATTTTCATCCTGACTTTGGTGTGTCTTACTGGTCACCAGCATATATATGTGTTTATACTTATCTTATTAATTCTGCTCATGTCTATAACTTACATTTTACCTCTTAGATATTTTTCAAATAGATACAATATGTAAGAAATAGATTGTGCTTTACAGAGATCTGACAGGATTCAAAAATCATCATCATAATTTTTCATTATTGGAACTTGGATTCTAGCTGTTGTTTTTGTTCTAGTACCTTTATATTTAATGATGTTTCAATAATAAAGGTAATAAGGTAGTACCTATCATTTAAGCTACCCATTATTGAATTCTATTAATAATGAGATAAATTTATCCAGAAATATTTAGACTGAGGCTTCAGCATAGAATTTTCTTTGGAAGCTCAGAGAAAGAATATATGGTATTTTTTTTCTGAAATAAAGGAAGATGCTGGGGCACAGCCAAAATTTGAGTTTCGTCTTGAAGAATAAAAATAAAAACTGATGGATTTGTATTTGGCTTAGTCGATGCTATAAAACACTGATCTTATTTTAAAAGTAGATAACAAACCAACTGATAACGTCTTTACCTTTCGGTGTGTGGTGCTGGAAAATACAGGGTAGGTATGTCAGGTAAAAGGTATAGTTTTTTTTTTTTTTTGGTTTAGAAGACACTGAAGTATCTAGTTATGTTACTAATTATAGAAACCTTTGAGAATATGTTTCTATGATGTTCAGAAGAAAGATTTGGAGTACTCATAATTAGCAAACATTACTTTTTCTCATATTTTCCATGTTTCTTTGGTTTTCTTTCAAGTCAAAGTCTAATTTACTTCTTTTCAAATTTTGCAGATAAATAATGTGCTTAATTGAGCAAAATTACTTCTCAGGTTTACTATTTCTTTGCATATTTTCATTTAGACACAAAACAGTACAAACAAGTAATGATTTAGGAGAATTTTCCAAAGAGAGACATGATATAAATTTTCTGTGCTTTCACCTACAAACTTGCCTCTCTCTGTAATGTTAACAAAGGCAGCAAACGAGAAATCAACCAAATACGTTCTGCCACCTTTCCTTGAATTTTAATGTCAAGTAATTATTGAAATTTCAAGCGATAATCATACGAGCAATTCCGCTAGATATTTGTGAACTTTGAAAGAAACAATGTTCACTTGTATTTGCAAGTCACCTAGGTCATAGAAACAAATGAACTTTAGAGGTTAGTTTGCTTCTTGAATCCCAAAGCTCTGTGCTGCATGTGGGAAAATAATTCAGCATTTTACAATGTTTAACATTAAAGAGAAAGTGCAATGAATAATATAGATTTGCTTTGAACAGGAGAAATATAAAATAAAATAATGTAAATATAAATTTGAAACACATAAGAAATTGTCTTGAGATTCTGTAACTGAATGAAATGCAATACTGTTTTCTCCTTTAAAGAGTAGACTGCAAAGTCTGATAGTCAAAGACAATTACTGATTAAAAATAAATTAGCATTTTTATGTGTTGAATTCAAACAACACATAAAGCTTAGTGAAGGTGCAGCGCATTCCCTTCAGCTGTTGTGCTGCTAATTCTCAGTACATAAGCAGGACAGCAATGGTCTCCGCCAGATCATTAGTGAGCAGAGAGATCAGCCAGGAAAGAATCCCAGTGCTCCCTCTCCTGCTGTTCTCATTTAAAGCAGGGCCGTCATTCTGCTTGTTGGCAGAGCTGAAGTTCGTCCAGGTGCTTTCGCCCTACTGGCTGTGTGAGAACTGCTTTTCCTTTTTCTGTCTGTCCTGTAGACTTGAATCCCAAGTGACTGCAGACATCCACACCATTCTACAGCTGCTGCAGAAACAAACCCCTGTGGTCCCCCCAGCCTACAGCATGGTAACTGCAGGAGCAGAGTCCCAGAGACCCTTCCTCCGTCTGATGAGGACCAGTCATCCCGCAGCCTCCATTAAGACAGACCGGAGCTTCAGCCCCTCCTCCCAAGTGAGTGTAGATAGTGCACAGCAGAGAGCGTATCTCAGCACGTCCAGAGACTACATAAGACCTCCTGGAGTGCTGTGGAAAATACAGAGTTCTATCTACACTTGTATTTCTACTCAGTTACAATTTCTGAGAATGAGCCCTTGAATTTGCATTATGCTCCTAGAAGAATAATTGTAAATATTAGTAAGAATTTTTTAAAAAATATTTCTTTCAAGAATCATCCTGTGTAAATTTACACGCTTTAGAGATTTGAAAGTTAAGGAGTACTCCTAGATTCAAAACCTGCATGAGAGAAAAATCTGCAATTTGATCCAATGAAGAGACACAGGACGGGTAGGTTTCAGGAAGGAAAGTAGAAGCAGGCCAGATTACACCTGAGGCTCAGAGGTAATCAGATTAGTAACTTCTCCATGCTCTGCTCATTACCAGAGATTTCTAATTTCTTTTAACCCGAATGACAGGCATGGTAGAAAGAGCAGCGCAAAGTACCCTTTATCTGGTTTTTCTTGGAAGAGAAAAATGTTTCTTTGAATTAGGTTAGCCTGAAAGGTCTAGCTGCCTAGGAATTCTATTTTTGGAATTTGTTTTAATGAATTAAATAGCATAGCCAACTGCAAACTAAGAAGGATTTCACTGAGGATGAAGTAGCCAGGCATGGTGCCACGTGCCCTCAGGATTCTGAGGCAGGAGGATCACCAAGAGATCAAAACATGTAAAACCATACATGTTGTTGTTTGTTTTCAATGGACTTAAATATATTATCTGATGAGATTGGCAAATTTACTTCTTTTTCTTTGTCTTTCTCATGTACAACTAGTCAAGTGACCTCCATCTCCTGCCCCAGCTTTTGTCATGAATTAAAACTCATTTAGATGGAATGGCGCATGGTGGCACATGCCTATAATCCCAGCACTTTGAAGATTGAGACAGAAGGAGTGCTGTGAGTTCAAGACTAGTCTGGGGGCTACAGTGAGCTCAAGCCCATCTCAATCTACACAGTAAGACTCTGTGTCAAAAAAAAAAAAAGTTTATAAAATTCAAAGTGAAATAATACCTTTCAAATCTTGATCTTAATCTGACTTTAGAGTAAAATCAAAATTTCTGGAATTGTAGGATTATCTAAACTGATGACTGAGCCTCTAGTGTTTTACGCATTTTAGGAAAATGTTGGTTAATAACACTAATCAAATAAGATCAATTAGTAAGAAAATACATCTGGATTTCATGAGTGTGATTTTAGCTGATTGCTGTGAATTACAAGAAGTGTTTTCTTGTCTTCTTTCTATCAGTGTCCTGAATTTCTAGACCTTGAGAAATCTAAACTGAAATCCAAAGAATCCCTCTCAAGTGGGGTACATCTGAACACAGCTTCAGAAGACAACTTGACTTCACTTTTAAAACAAGACAGTGATGTCTCTTTAGAGCTTCCCCTGCGACAAAGAAAAACTTACTTTCATCCAATTAGGCATCCCTCCTTGCCAGATTCCTCCCTGAGCACTGCAGGAATCTTGAGTCTTCACAGGCATGTTTCTGATCCTGGTCTTCCAGGGAAATAATCATTTTGTACTATTTATTCCACATACAATGTAAGTGCTTTTAATGGCTGTTTTTCCTTTTTGTATTTAAATTCTCTCTACTCGACTCAGGGGCTCACAAGTTACCATTATATGCAAAAGTACTGTATATTTTCCTAAATTGAAGCTTGTAAGGTAAACTTGAGCAGTTAGTATGTAAATATACATAAGAATTTTGGTTCCAAATGTTAAAACTGCCAGCATCTCTAGGCACCTTATTTTTGTTTTTCTTTTCTAAGTCCTGTGCATGTCAGGAAGCTCCAACTTCTCTTGCATGGAGAGTCCTATTCATTGCTTTTACTGAACAAGTACATTGCTATGAAGATGCCTTCCAAGCAAATAGGAGCCAAGGGATGAAACAATATATAGATACAATAAGATGATCCTCAGTTTGTGGAAGTTCAACGAGGATAATGGGAACTTAACTCTTGAGAACAGATATTCTCTGTATCGAACTCTTTATAGTCCACTACATTCATCTCCCCACAGTGAGAAAAGTGCGGTCTGAGACTTACCTCAGATAGTAAAGGAAACTATCTCCAAATATGCTGAAGGAAAATATAAGTTTTCTTTGATCCTTAAATTCTGTACAGGGAAAACCTCACAACAAGACCAAATGAAATACAATCATCTTTGTTAATGAGTGCAGTGCACTATGAGTTCAGTTCCACAGTAACTCAAGGCAGTGGCTTAGCATCTCAGCTTATGTAAGGCTCTCAACAAAGAGCAGTACATTTTGAAAAATGACAGGACAAAGAAGAAAGCAGTCCAGGCTTCCAAAGGTGGGAGAACTATGAGTAGGCATAAGGCCTGCTCCCAGATTTCTCTAGGCCTGCAGTGTCTGGTCTGAAAAACAATCTGTTGCAAAGGAGAATTTACATCCTGTCTTTAGGCAGGAAAGTGGGAGGAATACAGAAAGACCTTTTGTCTTTGTGAATCTTTGTACTGCATTTAGGAAAACAGACTGAGAAGGCTGGAAGCTTCACTGAATTTTCATTGTTGTCAGTTCAACAATCCTTCATATATTTGAGAGAAATATTTTGGTTTCCTTGAACGAGAATACAGGCCAACATTAACAACAGTAAAAATGTCATTAAAATCTTGTCACCAATTGTGTTCACAAATCATATAAAATTCTTTACACAGGCACATTTCTCTAAAGGTTAAAGCACAATATTCTCTAAGTTTGTGGGTGTGTGAAAGGAATTCTCCTAAAGAATTACTAAAATGTAAGACACAAACTCATATTCATAACTTCCTTCCTAGCCATATTTTAGAGCAATCTTAAAATTTGATTAAAATAGAGATATAGTTTTCAATGAATGTGTAATTTTGGTGGATTTGCAGGGCAAAACCATATTTAATTAAGCATATGTTGTGCTCTAACTCCCTAATCCCACGTGTAGAAAGGTAACATGTATTCACCCGCCAGGAAGAAAAAAAAAAAAAAGACAAAACGAGTACATATATACCAGCAATAAAATTTTGATTTTGAATATTCATACATTTTTATTGATTGAAAATTAAGTTAGATTCCATGACATATAGACCAGACTGGATATACATTGGCTCTATAATATTAGAATATATTTTAATATCTTCAACTATTTGGTTTTGGGGGAAAGATCAGTGTACGGAAAAACATTAAAAGTTAAGGATTTGGATGAGTCAAGTTGTACTTAAGAAATTTTATTTTTAAGTCTATTTTTAAATTTTTTACAGATTCAATATATCATTTCTGAACAAAATTTTTTATGTCATTGAGATCTTCTTAGTTCTTCACTAATTCTCTCACCTATGGCTTTAAAGAAATATTATACCTCCACATTATCACATAGGCTAATTTCCATCTCTACATGATAAAAATACAATCTATTGATTTAACACTATCAGTGACACTAGGGTATTAATCACCACCAAATATAAGCAATTAATTTAAATTTACAAAAAAATTGCACTGTTTAAAATGTGCAATTTAGAGTGACCTTAAATTACTCTAAGTGTATTTTTAAATGGTCATAGAAATTGTTAACCTATATAGGAGACAACCTATAGGCATGAGCATGTTTTTATATCATTTTTTAAAAAGTCATCAAATACGGAGAATTAGTGCATTCAGTGAAACTGTAATAATTAAAACCAGCTTCCCTAACCATTTGGTGTTATGCATATGTAAACTGAGGAAGTAACTGACTCTTCCCTGTTTCACTTACCAGGGAGAGGAGGCCAGCAGTGGAGAATCACATAAATGGCTGACTTTGAATCTGAGGTCCACTAAGAGACTTGATTTCTGTATTGGGGCACATTTTTGCAGCTGCCACAAATTTTGTAAGGATTGTCTGCCTAAGCTGCAAGTGCATTCAGAATGAATTCACCAGAGATTGTTCATTTGTAGTGAAAGAGAATTTGGCAGGTGAGGAATTAAGATCTGATTGTTTGATTAGTGAATGCTTCAGCTGCAACATTTGGTATGACATGCATAAAACTCAGCCTTCCACATAAAACTGCTATTTATAAAAACAGCATTTAGGAAGGGGAAGATGGGGAATAGTATATAAGCCTCCAACTTATTTAAAGTCTAGCATAACAACCCTTTTGTTATTGTTCTTCCTTGATATAAGATGATTGCTTTATATTAAAACCTGTAGTCTCAGAGAGCTGGACAGGATTATGAAGGTCCTTTCCTATAGACTATTAGCTTTAAAAGATCCTGAGTAAGATAGATGTGGTTGTCTGGCATAAATGTCAGCGGATTCAATGGTTAAACTGACTTATAGAAGGCCAAAGCAATTATCTTGTTGCACAAAATACACTCCCTTGCTCAGCCAAAGATCTAATACCAAAAACCTCCATCACTCTTTCCATCAGGAAAAGAGAGCAGTCTAACACCTCCACTGTGGGACCCCGCTGAAGGCCATGCCTCGCTGTGGCAGCCACTGAAAAGAGCAGACAGCAGCACTGATATAACCTCCCTTCCTTTCCATCTAAAAACAGCATTATTGTCTGGTTCCCTACCCTAAATAGAATGTGATTTAGAATTCGTGTAATTTAGAGGCTTTGCTGCTGCTATTTATTGCCAACCAGAGAGCTGAGATTTAGACTGATTATGTTACCCCAAGGGTATTCCAATACTTCAGTTGATAAGAAAACGAGGAACATGAAAATGCCACAGAAGTGTTTCACTGGGGTTTTAAGTTAATAATCACTAACTCAACCAATGTGGGAAAGGAGGAGGCAGATTTGGGACCCATAATTTGTTAAATCCATTTTAATGGGTTGGTCTTCAGAGCTGAACTTTCCTACTCTTCTTGTCAGGAGGTATAGAGACTAAGTCAGGATATAATAACATTAGGAATCAGGATTTTAATTTAATTTAATTCATTATTTTCTATAGTTTCATTTTAGGCATGGACTCTATCCTGACTCCACATCTAGAATCAGGGTTAGTGTGTGTGTGTGTGTGTGTGTGTGAACCAGAACAGTTTATAATGTTCTTATGGAGGTTGATCTTCAGTAACTGTTTCAAAACTCCTAGAAGAAAAGTGCTCTTACACAAATGTCATTTTCAAAATCCCATGGAACAGTATTAGCCCATGATAAAATGTATCTCAGCATATTTAAAATACTAACTATTATTAAAAATAGTATCTTCCCTTTGAAAGTTTTTCATGATTTGAGAAAAGAAATTCAGTGGACTGATCAGTTATTAGAAATGATTTATATAACAATAATGTATAATTTAACATAGTATAGTCTTTATCCATGAAGAAATCCAAAACTAGATCAATATGTTAGATTTCTTACAAATCAGGTTGCATAAAATTATAAAATCAAGGATTAACAAATCACTTTTTTTTACAAGACATATAGGGCCAGAGTACGAGTTCTAAACAGCATTTGTAAGACAGGATAGTGTAGGACAGTCAACCTAAAAGTGTTCTTAAATTAAGTTTTAGCATCACCTGGGAATTGTCCTAAACACATATTCTTAGCTGCATCAGAAGCTTTGGAGGTGGGACCCTAAAAACATCTTTTAATAAGACCTCACATGATCCTTCTGTACATTAAAAGCTTAATGTCAGTAGGTGGAAGAGCAGGGTGGCTCTGCAGGCAGACTGACTTTACCCCACAACAGCTGTTTTAAAGACTAGTTTCTGAATCAGAAAAAAGTAAGTGTAGGTATTCTTATCTCTACTAAAATTTGCACTACAGTAAGTTTCTACCTTCTTAACATTTGAGCTGCAAACTTTCACAAACACAAATGGACCTCAAATTCATTCATAGATGTAAACCAATTGTAAACACTGCTTTCTTGTCTGCTGGCCATTGTCATAATCCTGTTACTGTGTGCTCACTGTATAGTGCAATTGTAGAACAGAACAATCAGACTTACTAAAGTTTTGTGGTTTTTGTTTTATATTGTGTATTTGTGTCAAAGTTCAACTTAGCAATGGAAATGATTCTTACATCAGGGACTTACTGTATTAGGTTTATGGCTTTAAAGTGAAACTGCACAGAATTACAATAATGACAGAAGAGATCGCATTGTTAAAATGAAATCTGAGTTGATGTTATACAAAAGTGAAAAGTGTCCATTTCAGTACTATTAGAATGTATTTTTTAAACACTAGCACATTGTGAAAGTTTCTTTTTTCACATGGTAGAGTTCCCAAAGGGACATTTGAAGATATATTTGCTATATACAATTTTGAAAGTAAATGCACTATTTTCGTCACACACACACACAGACACACAATAGAATTTTTGGAATGGCTCTTTTCAGGCACCTACACCCATTCTGTCACTGCACAAATACATTTTATAGATTTTCAACTGCCAAAGCTCTCATGTAGAATGGTGGAAATGGCAAATGAGGTAATGTGGCAAGCCTGAGTTAAAACACTACCTTCTCCACTTGCTCTTGCAATAAACCATCACTCCAGTACCTCAAACTGTAAAAACGGAGGTCTCATCCAACAAATCTTGAAGGGATATGTGGAGGATCCTCTCAAACATAAATACAGAAGCACCGAGTACACCACGGAGCACAGTAATGCACACTTAATGCCTCGTGGCCCCACAGCACGACTCAAGAAGCCGCACTGTAGGCAGGTTCTTTTAGCCAATGCCTTCTTACACTCTGGAATGAAAACCTATGACCCGAGTCACACTCAACTTGAGAAGCTCTAGCTGCTCTGCATCAGAGAATGTCAGTGATAGGGAACCTTTCCCTTCTTGTCCATCCTGACCTTTGTCAAATATTGCCCTTGTCCAGCATACACTAAATTACACATTCACAATGCAATTGTTTTCTACGTGTGCAGTAGCATCTTCCTTTCTCTATACAAGGCTATTATTTCTTTGTTATCTTACTTATAATGTAATGCTGGCCATTAAAAACTAAAAGGTTTATATTTTAAATGTTTTATAAATTATTACGTTATGATTGGTAAGTGGCCAAGGTTAGAATAATTTGTTTTATTCTATTTTGTTACAAATATATTTTTTAAATGTCCAATACAGAAAATTCACAGAAGACATGAATAAATAAGTGATAGTATAAGAAGAAATGATTATAAGACTTATTTACATAAAATATTAAGTGGAGGTTCATATAACCATAAGTGACTTAAAGCTAATGTTTTATTACTATGAATATAGGAGTTAAACATCAATAGAAGTGCAATATACAAGGAATCATGTAATCAATTGGCCAATTTTATTGCTCCATCAATCATAATCACACATCTAAATAACAACAAGATTACAGAAATGTTCCATAAGGTTCTACCATGAAAAGTGGCAATATTAATATTGTCATTCTTAAAAATCTAATGTCCAAATGGAGATGAATTTCTAAATTGCACTCATGTTATCTGTGGCTTGCATTTATATTTTGAAAACTGAAATGATTTGACACGCCTGTGATTCTAAAGCCTATTTGACCCACATTCTTTGTATATCCTTTGTGTCTATTTTGATGTTTTTTTTAATTGAAAAGTCACAACTCTGAGCATTTTACTGTACTTTTCCCATACTTACCACACTATGAGTAGGAAAAGCCCACCCCATTTGCACCACCCGTATTTAGAAGCAGCGAACTTCAGGATCAGTTACCTTGTAACTGACTCCTCCTTGGACTCCTTGCATAGTTGTAAAGCTCTGAGATGACACTGCACCATTCTTCCAAATGTTAAAGAAACGAGGTAAAAATCTGGAGCAGTCCTGTATTGCCTGGGCATCGACCAGTTTTAATTAAAGACACATTACCTCTTCTTAGTTGAGAGATTCATTTTATAATTTTGATGAGAAAATGTATTATATCAAAATGTTTGCCAGTTAAAGAATAATGTATTTCCAAAAAGAATGTGTGTGCTTGCTTGAAAATGTTAGTCATCTGATACAAAGAAGCTGACTCACATCTGGTGAAGTAGTATTTTGGAATGCTCTAAGCTACATGAAACAATCGACCAAAACACACACTACTTTGTACTCTTTATGCACATAATGTAGCATGAAATCATGATGCTTTTAAAATATCCTGTGCAGAAATATTTATTTTTTAGCAAATATTTTCTTCAAAGATTGTTATGTGGTATTAACAGTGTAATCTACTTGCACAACTAGTTTTGCAATAACATACAAATACCTGTAAATAAGTAAAATGTAAATTTCATGTACAAATGGTTGCCAATTTTTGGTAGCGAAAAGTGTACAAGTTGTATTGAAAATATAGTATATATACAAAATTTAAGAATGAATCATATACTTTATGATCTATTTATACATGAAAAAATTCAAGAATTTATAAAAGAAATTATTTTGGGGAAAAAGAAAGTAAATCTCATTAGTAAGCTAGGATACTTTTACTACAGAAGCCAACTATTTCCAACATCTTACCAGGAACAGTGCAAGACATGGGCATGGTGGTGCTGATGAACTTTACAAAATCATGTTACTTGTAACAGTTCTACAATTTTGCTGAGTTCCATTAGGACACTAGCAAGCCAGGTTGTGTGGTAAGAAGCATCTAATCCAACAGGAGGGAAACATAAGAGCATTTCAACTACTGCCCCTCAAGACCACAGGAGTAATTGGCTAAAGTATTTATTAGTGTATATGTAAAATTTTTGATTCTAAACTGGCCTTATTTATGTATAAAAGAACATTTTCATAGTCAGGATGAATGTATGCAAATAATATTTTTTTTAGATTTCAGATGTTCTTAATTTCTCCAGTAGTTGCTTCTTTATCATTTGAGAAAAAAATCAAATAATCTTTAAAAAAAAAAAACCTTTTAAATAGGTTGGTGTTCATGAAGCATATATTAAGCTACAGACAATTTAATTTGTTTAGTGATTTAAAATTATCCACATTTTATTGTTAATACTTAGAAAAGCCAGAGAAATAGCTCAGTAGTCTAAAGTGCCTGCTTAGGCAAGCGCAAGGACCATGGTCCAACTCCCAGCGTCACATGCCACGCCAGCACCGGCCCCAGGGTGGACTAAGCCAGCCACAAAGAAGATAAATAAATAAAAATAAAATAAGTGCCACCACAGAACATTTCCCTATATGATAAATGAAAACAAAACAAAACAAAAATACAGGTAACATTAAATATTCCATCAATTTTTATAAGTGAGCTTCACGAAGAAATGAGAATCTAAGTACAAAAAGGTTAAATATTTTTAAACTACTCAGCAAATAAACTATCTCCTGGAATGAAATTAATTTGAAGGTTCTGCATGGAGATAGCTGAGGGGAAAATATACATGCTCTCCAAAGCTTAGCACATCCTAAGATCATTTTCAAGTGACTTACAGTTTTGAAAAGAACATGGCTCTTTAGTTGTGTTTTCCAAAACATTCATACTAGCTCCAGAACATCCTTTGAAACTGCAGCAATCGTGGCAAACTATCAAGGTTAGCTCACAGCCAACCAGAATCAAGCATCTGTGTGCCTGCCCCTGAGCGTGTTCATATTCTGAAGGGGAAAGGTGAAACCCACCCAGCAGTGTATTGGGATTGGAAGCTCAACGCTGATGGCAGGCACGTCTCAGAAAAGTAGTTATTAAATGACTGGCCCCGTTCTTCTTCACACCCATAATCTTTCCAAAGTGTCATCTTCTCTTGATGTCAACAGTGGGCAGACCTGAAAACATACATAGGGCGTAAGACCTTATTCACTTTCCAACTGCATGAGAATTCAGAGTGACTTCCGATGTCTCCTGCTCGTACACTCAGACACACAGAGGCAAAGCTGAATTTTGAGCACTTGCAAGATGAAAACACAAAACAGCATATTACCAAACTACCTGGAAAAAAGGAATATTAAATATATCAAAGCCCTTTCTTTACATGAGAAAAATGTTGAGAAACAAGTAGGAAGAAATACGGCAGGAAACAAAAGCACAGATTTTCTACCATTTAGATAATGAACTGACAGTGAGACAGAAATTGGTCCTAAGTTTTTCAGCGTTCTGCTGGAAAATAGTAGTATTCTAAATTACAAGAAATTTTAAATCTCATATTTGCATGTGATGTTTTAATGTTACTCTATCATAAAGCATCTAAAATATTAATTTAAAATCTTTTCTACATTCATCACTAACACCTGGAGTTCTAGAAATTTTTATTTATATCATCTAATATTACATATAAACTTAGGTACTCTTATAGGTGACACATGAGCCTTAGGCACTGATTTTTGAAAGTTATTCATTCACTATTCAGTGATTAAATGGAGACAAGATGAGGTTTTTTTTAAATAAACATTTCCCAGTAGTAAAATAACCATGGTTGCATTTTAAAAATTAGGGAAAGAAAATGAAAAAAAAAGTCTTGCATTTTAATCAACAGACTTAAGTTCCCTGAATTCAATAAATTTATCCCCATCAATTTCCCTAGAAATGTTACAAAGAAATAAGAAAAAAACATATCACTTAGGACCTTTTTCAAACATGAAAGGACAAAGAAAAGCACATTTTAAACAAAAAGTATTTATTTTGATTGGGCAGTTTAGTACTGTCATAAAGCTTCAAGTGAACTTGGTTTGTGTATTTTAATTAAAGAAATAATCTCAAATTGAGTTTTCTGTTTTTTTTTAATTGCACAGAGTTTCACATAGAATAAACTGTACTTTCTTCCAGGGTAAATTTTTCTTCTGGAAATAAATATATAACTTCACTACTTTCTTTTGTATTTTCTTTTTGTTCTGAATGCATGCTTACATGGATCAAAGAAGCACAGTCCTTGAAATTACATTTAAAGTGGACCAAATTAATATTCTCATAACAATGGCCTCCCCTTGATGTGACTTAAAGTATGTATTCTGCCACTCAAAACAGAAGTGCAATTCAGTGGCAACAGCTCTTTGGCAGTCTTCTAGATGTAGGGGAATTAATGCACTATTGTTTGAAATGAAGCATCTCATAATATCATATATGTAATGAATTTTGTATCATGTAAAACTTTACAGCAAGCAATTGAATGTTTATTTAAATTCTCAAAATGACATGGAAACATGTTTACTATATAAATAAAAGCACTTATACATGGAGAGTGTACATTATTAATAATTTACATCATCAAAAAAATTGGGATGTGAGTTAACAAGTAGAAACTACCAACCATATCCAACCACGTTCATCATAAAACTACTTAATCTTCACTTTAATAAAAGTTATCTACCTATGTTAATCATTTAAAAAACATCAAAAAATAAACTGCATTTTAGTATAAAAGTCTGGTAAAATATTCTCAATGTCTAATGTGTTTATAAGGTTTTTCATTCAATTCAAGTACAAAAGAATGCTGGCAATGAAATTCAGTCAGTTCAGAACAGCCTGCTAGAAAAAGAACTTCCATGACCAAAAAAATTTGGAATAAACCTGGGCAAATAAAATGAGACAAGACTGTACATATCTTAGGCTTTCACAAGCTAACGTGCTACCAAGCTCCCCGTGAGAGATGAGACTTTCCAAGTACGCTTGGCCATGGAAGCTTCTTCATGTTTTCCTTTCCATAGGAAAACGTTTAAGAAATGATAAATTTGGGATTGTGTAGATTTCCCATACAAAGGGTCATTTGGTAGAAACTCTTATGAGTACCATCATATTTAAAGTTTTTCTTCAACTTTGATCATTCAAATAAGTAAGGTTATCACAGTTGACCTCACCATATTAGAAAGAGTTGGAAGTCTACCAGCTCTTAAGCACATCAATTGTATTATCACCATTATTCAACACAAAGGTTGTACAGTGTATTCACGTTAGTTTCTTCTATATTTTTGTTTTGTTTTGTTTTGGCAGAACTGGGCATTGAACTCAGGCCCCTATGCTTGCCAGGGAAATGCTTATTCTACTGAGCCATCTCCCCAGCCCCCAATTCTATACATTATATGCCTCAGTTAATGTTGTCTCACATGTCCATGAAAACATATACTAAGCAAGAAACAGAGACATGAATTATTTATTGACTCATTCATATAAAACTGACCAAGTGAAATTGGTAGCACAGTATAAATTATTTTACAAAATCTGTCAAAATAACTATACCCTATTTCCTTTCCAAGATTTTTAGAAATATGTAAAACCTGACTTAAAATGTTTTATGTTCAGAGGAGTTCTTATTCTCAACATAATAGCATATGTGTACACCATCTTTTAAGACAGAGTTTTTAAAAAATTGATATATTATTTTGCTTACCAACCAGATTAAAATTATGCCAATTTATGTTTTCTTTCAGGCTGGATATTACTCAGTTCATGAGTAAGAATAAAACATAGTTTATTAAATATTCATTAAAGAAAAACAGGATGTCTGCCCAAAACAAACTAGAGAAGAACAACTTACATAAAGGCACAAGTGCTGAGAACTGGCACGTCCCTCCTTTACGATTTCTGCCCTTGGTCTATGCAGACATGTTGCCTAGAGGCGCCAAAGCTAAACTGCCTGTATTACACAATACTCAAAACATAGATTCATTCATAAACATAAAAACCTAACAAGGTTATTAACCTAATATTGTGAAGTGAGCCAAATTTGTTATTTCTGAACATTTAAACAGAATGACAAATTATCGGAATTTTTTAAATGTTATGTAATGTTGGTTAAAAAAACAGGTAGACATTGACAATGAACTAAAAAATATGTATCATTTCCTTAAACAGAATATATCTTTAGAGAAGGATGCCATTTCAGGTTATCTGTATCTTCACTAACAGAGTATAGAGAAACTAGCTATGCTTATTCCACTGAGCAAATTTTTTTTTTTTTGGTGGAATCAGGGCCTTTGTGCTTGCCAGGGAAGTGCTTATTCCACTCAGTCATCTCCCCTGCCCCAAAATAGCTGTTTAAAAACTTTTTTTTCTCAGAAAACAATCAAATATATTGAAGAAAAACATGCACTGCAAAAAACAGAAAAGCGGAAGCAGTAACTACTATATTCTTACTACAATGCAAATTCAAATTCAGATAGGTGTTTAGAAACTACAATTTGCTGATTCACAAAGACCCACAAGGCTCCATCCTCTAATTATGTGATCAAAGAACAATGCCTGATATAAAGCTGGTACACAATACACACTTTCCTTTCTAGCTGATCTTCAAATATCCATAGGACAAACCAAATTCATAATTATAATATGCACTTTTGAGATAAGTATAAATAAGTTTTATTTACATTTTTATCTTTTCACTTCTTATACAGTCTAAAATATTAGCCTATGTGTCTTAGTCTAGGTTTTTATTGTTAAAAATTACACCTGAGCAGTGTTTACCTAATTTAATTATACATCAGTATTTTACATCAGTACTTAGATATTTGTAGTTATAATTTTTCCAAAAGCAGTAATATCACAAATGGGAAAACATAACACTTACTGCTTTGAATTGTACATTAAAATAAAAACACACAGAAAAGAGATGGAATTTATTAGCCAGAAACATGATGAAAGGTTTACTTTAAGGTGCTCCTCTTCATTTCTTTCAAGCCAAAGGATTCACAGTATGCCTTTCTTTGCCTTTCAAATGCACAGTGTTCACATTGTCATAGTGCCCTGTAAAAACTAACACAGAAATGAAGTTATCATCTTGCAGCAATGCAATGTTTTATAATTGGCTGGGGCTGATTGTATTCCATTAGGGCTTTTTTTTTTCATAAAAAGAAAACTTCAGGGGTCGCGGAGATGACTCAGTAGAATATGTGCTTGCCTGGCAAGCGCAAGAGCCTGAGTTATTGAACTCAGTTCTGCAAAAAAAAAAAGAAAGAAAACTTCAAGAGACTTAGAGCTTGTAATTTACTAGTCAGTTACTTCTGATTCTAACTAGCATCAATAAATAGAACAAAAGCAAAATAAGAACCCTGAAACCTTAAAACAGATACAAATATTACTTCCCATAGCATGAATTAAAAAGAAAACTGGAACTATGTTACCAGTAACCATTTAAAATGAGAAATTAACATTTTTTCTAATTTGTTACACATTAAAATACCTTGTTAGGAAATACAGATCACTATAAGTAAGCTACTCTATATATAAATAATGGTAACTTTTGTCCTTCAAAATGACTTAGAAGGCAAACTACAAAATATCATAAAATTTGAGGTTTTTTATGTAAAACAAAGTAAAATTGGTATTTAGACTGATTCTCAATATTAAATTAAGAGTTCAGCTGAAGAAACAGAGAAAAGAACACAGTCTATAAAGTACCTCATTTCTTGCAAAGCTTCTGCCTGCAACCCTAGTATTCCAGGAGGCTGAAGCAAGAAGATTATAAATTCAAACCCAGTCTGGGAAATCCTGTGAATTAAGTACCTAGACTCAAAATAAAATTTTAAAAAGGGCTAGATCTTGTAGTGCAGTGGGACAGTCTTGGCTATAGCATAAATAAATAAATAGGGCCAGGGAGATAGCTCAGTAGAATAAGCACTTGTCTGGCAAGTGCAGGGCCCTGAGTTCAACCCCTGGTATGGAAAAAAAAAAAAAAAAAAGGCCAGGGAGATGGCTCAGTAGAATAAGTGCTTCCCTGGCAAGCACAAGGGCTTGAGTTCATCCTGGTTCCACCAAAAAAATAACTAAATACAAATAAATAAATAAATACTTACATACATACATACATGCATAGCAGTATACCGTATCACTGAACTTTCTGATACCTAAGCACATTTTCAGAACACATGTGAATATCCAAATGTTCAGTAAAATACTCACATCTTCATACATGAAATTCACATATCCTTGTTGCAAGTGGTCTCTTCTCCTAAAGAATTCTTTCAACCAAGAAATAACATTTTAAAGTTAGAATTTGTAATTTATAAATTCAAATACTTAGTTTCTCCAAGTACAGAGTCTGAGATATTCATATTCAATTCAATAGTAAAAGATTTTTAAAGAGGAAAAAGATAACAATAAAGCAGTTTCAAAGCAGGCTAGCAGACTTACACTAAGTAATACATTGTGCGTTGTTGTCTTCATAGTAGCTATTCAGAGTACAACGTAGCCAAACAATCTTAGTATAAACTGTTCTTTCAATGAAACTAGCTGTACAGGCTATCTTAACTATCTTCGGTATAAATATATTTGTATTTTTCCCTCCCTTCCCTTCCTTCATCTCAGTTTGCCTTTTCTTTTGAACAGGGTCTTTCTAACTCACAATACTTACTGTACACTTATCACACTTATTCTTTCAGTTTCTTACACAAGGGAGACAATACAATGTTACACACGTGGGTCTTATTTCACCTATTAGTATAGTCTCTAGTTGCATCCATTTACCTATAAAGTCTCCAATTTGTCCTTTATGGCTAAATAGTACTCCACTGTATTAAAAAAATACAACTATTTTAATCCTTTCTTCAGCTGATAGGCATTTGGGTTGTTTTCAAGATTTAGGTATTATAAATCGTGCTGACATAAACATGGGTGCACATATATTGCTGTGGTAAGATGTTTTTAATTCATTTGGGAGGATACCGAGAAGGGAAATAGTTGGGTTGAATAGGACCTCTAATTTAAGGAATCTCTACACTGAGAATCTGACATACAAAGAAATGAAGCACACAGAACTCCAAATAACTATGCCCAACATAAATCTACATCAAGGTATACAATAATCAATATTCCAACGATTTAGCACAAGAACAAAATAAAAGTGACTTAAAAAGAAATATATTATCTATAAAAAAAAAAACCCAAACAGAATAACAGCAGACTTCTCAACACGAGCCCTCAACTCAAGAACAGCTTTGAGTGAGGTACTTCAAGCCCTAGAGGAAAAGTCTTCACCCAGACTGAGAGACTCTACAAAACTATCTTTCAAAACTAATTAAGAAATTTAATATCCTAAGCAACTGGATTATGAAGAAAAACCTTTATCACTTGGATATCACAATTTTCACTACTTATATTCTTATATTTTAAAGGTTTAAAGCTACTTGTGTTTAATAGTGACTAACTGGAGCAATGCATTATTATATACTTTCTACAGGACACAAGAGACAGTATAAACAGCTATCACATGCTGAACTCATTTTAAAAGTCAGTACCTGTCAGAGCTCGAAGCTTCACACAACAAGCGACATAATCATCAAAGAAAATCCTGCCATTCTTGCTGTAACGTTTAGCAATAGCTTTTAATGTTTGAGGGCTCAATCTATAACCTAAAGAAAAAAATATTGATAAATCTTCTAAGCAAAATACCATAAAAATACTGCAACTTAACTTTTCAATTAGTGAGGTCAGTACATAAATTAACTTCAAAAATTCACCCTACAAAAACATACTTTAGAGATAAAGTACATTAAGACTTATCAAATTAAACTTCCATTATTAATCATTTCATCAATAACACAATAAAATAATAAAGCTTTGTTATAAAGTTAAGTGAGGAAAAGAAATACCTAATATTGTAATGGATGTTTAAAATGTATTTTGATTTTTTTAATTAAAAAAAATTATTTATATACTTGATACAGGGTCTCACCACACAGCTCAGACTCGTAATGATCCAGCTGTCAGTGTCCCCAGTGCTGGGATCATAAGCGTGCACCTCCACGCTGGTTTTCAGAGGTAGACTCAGCTCCTGGGGCCCAGGGCCAGCATGCATGGTGGTACTCGGGATCAAACCCATGTCCTTGTGCTTGCCAGGCAGGCACTCGGACCACCGAGCTATCTTCACAGTTGACCTCTAAAATTTTTTAATTGTAAACTCCTACCTTTAACATGTTTCTGATAAAGGATTTGTAGTATATGCATTCAAGTTAGGTTTAAATTCTGTGCACACATTACTGCTTGAAAAATGATGTTTTAAAATAGACATAAAAACAGAAATTTGAAGAGAATAGGATTCATATAAATAGAAATAAGAATTAATGAGTTCTATTTGTTATATTTGTAGGATACATTTAATGAGATGTGTATATTGCTAAGTGTCATAAAATATTACACAGGAAAATTGCTAAAAGCAAAGTAAAACTATAAATTACATTTTCAGTTTCCTATTAGAGTTATGATCTAGACATAGTAAGGAAAACATGCCTAAAATTGTGCATGGTACTCTGAGAAAAATAATTTCAATAATTTAATTTAATAATAATTTCAATACTATATCTGAAGATGACAAATTTTAAAAATTCAGAATACTTCCCTGACTTATGTGAATTCTTTAGATTTCTTTCTTTCAAAGACTATATTAATTTCCCAACATTATACTGAATTAAAGATTAAGTATAGACCATTAAATATTAAGGTCATAAAATTTAGCAATACATATTTACATGGCCAGGACAACCCCTATCTACTAAATTCAAATATTTGCTTATAAAACAATCATTTTTTAAGAGCAAAATATATTTATTGAGGGAAAGAAAGCCTCTGTCTGAAAGAAGGACAGAAGGGGACCTGAGTGGGTTGCCTAAAACAATCATTAGTTTAAGTACTTCAAGTAGCAATTTGAGATAATTCTATATACATTAAGAATTATATACATTAATTCTATATATAATTCAATTTTAATTTCTAAAACAGTAATTTTCATACTCATATTTTGTTTACAAATAATAATAAATAAAATTATAAGGGCAAAAATCATTAATGAGGGCTTTTAAATCTACATGAACTGTAAGCAACTAACATCACTGTAACACTTTAGATATTAGACTAAGAAGGTCAGCTTACCAAATATACAATGAAAATAAATTCAAATTATTTTAAAATATTCAAAAATGCAATATTCTTGTACTTAATGTGTGTACTATATAACAAAATAAAGGAAGTAAAGCAAACGCTTTATACTACTGATTCCATGCTGGAGGCTAATATAAAAGTTTGTCATTGATTGACATAAGCCACATTTAAGATAAATTACAATATACTGAAGAGGAAATTCAGAATAGAGACACGTATTCCTCTTTTGAAAAGTAATTTTGTAAAGGTCTTTATTCAGAATTCACCTACACACTTGATTCAACTAAACTAAAGAAAGTGCTGGAAAAATAATAATACACATAATCTTTATTACTTAGAAAACTGAAACAACTAAGATTAATCTGATCACAGAAAAAAGGTGACCCATACAGAGCCTGCAACAACGTAGATTTCTTACCCATACTGTCAATGGCTTGGCTCAATTCATGATGCTCTACTGAACCACTTCGGTTCTGATCAATGGTCAGGAAGTTCTGCTTCCAGGCATTAATTGCTGCCCAAAGCTCCTTGAATTCACTAAATCCCATTTTTCCTGTATAATCCTTCTGATATTTTATTAAAAAAAAAAATAAGTTCAGGTAACTTAGAGGATTTACCTAACCACAAACTCCAAATCAATGACTGAAAAATGTGCTACTTCAGAACAGCTTCATTCACCAGATGAATATATTTCCATGTAAAAATGTAAGCATGGGGAGTTCAAACAGGACTTAACAAAGTATTTCTCAGCTTTTTACTTATTACTTTCTAATGACTTATGACTAGCAACTGCCTCAACATTAGGAATACTATCTCTACATCCTAGCACCTATCTTTATTCAAGGATACATCCAACATGGCAATCATAATTCTGCATGTTTCCAAGCTGAATGCTGAAAAACATAGTCAATATGTAAATTAAAGTCTTCTAAATATTATTTATGTAAAATTATGAAAATCATTATTTCTAAAACAAAACATTTGACATCTGTCAAAATTCACAATCACTATAATCAACAAACTTTTATAAATGTTAAATGTTTGTAATAAGAAGAAAAAAAGAACACCTCCAAATATTGCTTTCAAACTACTTATATGTAGTGAGGAGATTAAAGTAATTAAAGAAGCAAGTATAATGGTTTCTTTTTCTTTCCTTCTTTCTTTTTTTTTTTTTTTTTTTTTTGCAGTATCAGGGATTGAACCCAGGACCCTGTACTCACCAGGCAGGCGATTATTCTACTGAGCCATCTCCTGAGCCCCCAAGAATCAAGTATAATATAAGCCAGAATGACTATGATTTTTGAGCTCTTAAAGCACTTGGCTTTGCCTGGAGCACAAAAGGAAGGAGGCCTTCCGTGTTCGCAGCACCAATTGACAGGTGAAGTGTAAGGAGCAGTTTGATACAGAATCAGATAATCTTGAAGGACTCACCATAGCAGTGAGTGAAGCACTGTTATTATATAAGGACACCAAGAAGACAAATGAAAACCAGATTAGGAAACTCTTCAATATCACTAGAAAGGGGAGGGGGAGATGGATCAGTGGAATAAGCACTTCCCTGGCAAGTGCAAGGGCCTGAGTTCAATCCCTCGTGAAGGCAGGGGAAACAGGACAAACCATCATATGGTCAAGGGTAATGAAAAGAGATACTAACACATTGATACCAACAGTAATATAATGAGACAACTAGGAAATATTCAATTTTTCTATCCATGCCATAGTTATATCCAACTAGCACATAAATTTATCTCAAGATAAATTATATCACATTCACAAAAAAGGAGATATTATATTAATATAGATCAGTTAGGCTTGCAAAGTTCTTATTAGAAGCTCTTTAAGTTGACTGAATGAATAAATACATAAATAAATCTTAAATTAAGTCATTTATTTCATGCTATTGGATAATGCATTGTGAAATTTTTAAAATGAAATTATTTCAGCTAAATTTTAGACCCACTGGGCTGGGGAGAAGCTCAAGCACATAAGCACCTGCTTGGCAAGCTCAAGGTCTCAAGTTTGATCTCCAGTGCCACATGCATGCCAGCCTGAAGCCAGGTGTGGTGGCTCACGCCTGCAACCCCAGCACTAGGGAGGCCGAAATGGGAGCATCACTAGGAGTCTGCGCTGCATAGTACAGTGCAGACCTTGTACCAAAATGTAAAAAAAAATAAATAAATAAACTAACCATTAAAAATAAAAAATAGGGCTGGGGAGATGGTTCAGTGGAATAAGTGCTTCCCTGGCAAACACAAGGGCCTGAGTTCAATCCCTGGCTCCACCAAAAACATTAAAAAGAAATAAAATAAAAATGAAAGTAAATAAATTTTAGACCCACTAATGAAAATTATAAAATATTCTGCAAAATAAAATAACTGGTTTTCTTTAAATATTTAATAAAACGCTGTTGCAGGACTCCTAGGTGTACAGCACAATTTTGAGATTTATAATACAACATGTAACTCACTGACTATTTAGTAAGACCAGCAATGTGTATTCTATGAGCATAATACTGTCAGATATTGTGATGTCCCTTGTTTCATAAATGAAGAAATAGTGGCCCAGTAAGATAGTTTCCTAAGTTCATACAACTAATAAGAGAAAACTTCAGGGCTAGGACTCAGCACAAGTTTCAAACAAAAGTTCTTAGTGGAATACTGTTATCTGAGAAATTTATGGAGTGGTATTCCACCTTTTTATAAAATAAATAATCTGCTATACTTTAAAAATAATTTAGGGGCTAGGGAGATGACTCAATGGAATAAGCGCTTCCCTGGCAAGTGCAAGGACCTAGTTCAAACCATGATTCTGCAAAAAAAAAAAAAAAGAGCTACAAATAATTTAGCACACAGTCATGAAATGGTAAGCTCTAAATGCATAATCATAAGTAGAAAAATAAAATGATAAGAATATCTTCAATTTCAGAATAGAATAGTATATGTGAAAAAGAAATACCATTGACAAAGGTAAATAGTGACATTTTAGTAAAGTTGACAGATTTTCACAACCCTTTCCATCCAACCCATCTGAATGAACAGCTTAGTATATAACAAAGCATAAACTTTTAAGAGAAAAAGAAAATTTACAAAGAAATAAAAGTAAAAGATTTTGCAAGTTACAAAGTCAACAGATGTGACCTAACTAATATTTGCTCATAATGAGAAAAGCTGAAAAGAAACCTATTTATCTTGGATGAGGCTCCAAATGTCTAAGAATTAGCAGTACTTCTGAAAATGTGTGTGAAGGTGGAGATAAAAACAGAGCTGCATGATGTCTATTTAAGGAGCCTCTAATGGCCCCCAAGAATCCACGCCTCTGCTCAGCTAGCAGTCCCACTTGCTCTCGCCCAAGCAGAAGTCTGCAGCTTTATTATTAGGAGCCATCTCTGGACTGCAGGATGCTAAAATAAGGCAACCAGTACTAAAGAGCCCACTGTCCACACAGAGCAACAAAAGAAACAACCCAGGAGAAAACCCCTCAGGGTGTACCCAATGTTCCATAATAAACCTGCTCAGCCAAACAAGCACACTGAATGAGCAGAGCCGCAGCGAGCTCCTCACCCGACGGCCAGTGCTGGGCCTTCTAGTCGGTGTATCATCAGATACAAGCAACAAAACATCATCACTTAAGAAAAGGCATGAAAGATACACAAACTGGAAAGATAAAAACAATTTTGAAGAAGGAAATATTATGTAGAAAAAAATAAGTATGTCAAATATTTCATAGAGATAATAGAAGCTACCTCAGGGAGGGAGGACACACACAGAAGCACATGGCACTTAAAAAGCTAAAAGCAGGGCCTGGTACACAGTTCAGCAGCATAAGTGCCTGCCTGGCCAGCACAAGGTCCTGAGTGCAAGGCTTATTACAAAAGAAAGAAAATCTGAAAGAATAAATGAAAACTCAAGAAAATTTTAAGTAGACGGTAAAATATTTTCCAAAAACTATCGCAAGAAATAAGGGGGAGTGGGAGAGGTAGAAACCCTGTCCAGTTCAAATAACAGGTACTTGAATGGGCAGGCCTGTAAACCAGCACTGAGGGAGACTGAGGAAGGAGGATTAGAAGTTTGAGTCCTGCTTGGGCAATTCAGTAAGACTCTGTCTCTAAGAAAAATAAAAAGATATGGAGAACAGTATACTTCTGGGCTTGAATCCCAATAGCAAAAAAAAAAAAAAAAAGAAAAAGAGCAGATGAAGTAAAGGAGACAGCAATTTAAGATAAAGGAAAAGACAGCTCCACAGAGAGGAAAGAAAATTCCAGAATGATGGCGAAGAATGCTCGACTGAGAAATGTGCAGAAAACAGCACAACAGAAAGCCTGAGATTGATGGGAAGAGAGAATTCCTCACAGCTACTTATTTCATGGACAGTGAAAAGTTATCTAAGAAGGAAAAGTATTCATACCTTGTCACAAGACACTGCTAAAAATAGTACGTAGACAGTAAAAATAAGCCATATGTTGAGTATTGGCCTAATAATGTTATCATGTAACTGCACCAGAAGCATAGGAATATGCAAAGACTCTCGTGTGGATTTCAAGGTCGAGGTGACTTTAAGGTTGAGAGTTTAGTCCTCATTCTTAGGAACACATGAACTGATGATCAATAAACTGAACATATGCAGTGTTAAAGGTCCAGTATTGTGAGATCTGGAAGAAAATTTCAAGAAGTCAGCAAAAACAAACTCTTTTAAGACAGGTTAATGTTAAGAAGCCAGGAATGTGCAATGAAGTTATTTGCATAACAAGTTCTTGCAAGACTGACAGATTACAGAAGGCTCTAATTCCCCTCTGTGGTTATCTTCTGCTACACAAGAGGTCTCGGGAAGATGGTTCCACAACTGTTCAGGTTCAGGAGTTTCCAACTCCTTCTCCAAGCTTTGCCCTCACCTTGGCGGGCTCAGCATTCTTGAACCTGACCAGCAGGCTCAATATGCCATCTGGGTGATGGAGGGAGCACCATACATGGAGCCAATGCACTCCAGCACATTTCCACTTCAAGTGCAAACTCAGGTGCTGCGAGTGTAGAGCTGAGACACACTCAGAAGCCCTGTGCAACCACTGACTGCACAACTGCACAAGTTCATCAGTTTGTCCACACGAGCTTTACTCCACCCATCCTTGGAAAGCCAAGCCAGACCCAACTCCATGTGCTTCCTCTCTTACGCTCAAGCACAGCCTCAACAGAACCTTGGTTAGTGTGTATTGCTTGTCTCTTCAGGATTCTTATCTCAAATTGAGCAAAAGAATCCAAAGTTGAGCTGATCACACTAAGAGGTAGCAACTGCAAGCTGTTAACACCAAGAGCAGGCAACTGAACTATTTGACTCTTTGAATTATGTCATATGATGTTTTTTTTTTTTAATTTAAGTATGGAGAAAAAGTCACAAAATGAATTTCTTATTTCAGTTCTATAGGAAAGGGGAAAAAAAGATCTCACGAGAATAAGTGCCACTAATTCCAGACTGTGTCAAACATGTCTGCAGCTCCTCAGCATCCACTTCACCATCCTGTCAAGAAATAATGTGAACATGATCTCATGTGTAGTTCTGTAAAATCACATTAAGATGTAATTGACTGCCTAGGCTAATCAAGAAATAGGCAATTTTAAAAACATTATTAACAACTACACAATCCCATGCGTAATTATTGATAACCAAGAAACATTATGGAACATGCTATGATGAATAATTGTCTTCACCTCTGAAAAACAGCACTACCGTTCTGTCTTATATTAGTTAAAAATACTATGAGAGAAGGATTGTTTTTCTATCTCTTTAAAACAAAAATACCTAGTGTTATCAGAGCACTCACAAAACCTTTCTGACTTTTACCCATTTTAGGAAAAGGGATTATTTCAAAGAAAAAACTTTACAGCTTTTTATAAATTTTTTTTTCTTCTTCTTCTTCTTCTTCTTTTTCACCATTACCTCTAGCAAATTTTTAGAGTCCCTCCATATTGTGGCTGTTCTTCAGATTATTGTCCAAACATTCTTGTTTGAACTTATTGGAAATGCATTCAAATTTATGGGAAAAATTAACTACATTTTTGTGTTTGTTGCATGCCTATAATTCCAGCACTTGTAAGTCTGATACAGGACAATTGCTATGTTCAAGACCAGCCTGAACTACACAGTGAGACCTTGTCTCAGAAAAACCAAAACAACAAAAAAATTAACTATGTTTTAGACTATTGGAACAGAAATATTTTCTTCAAAATAAAAGAACTTTACAAGGACTTTTTGGCATCTTTAACCAGCACCATCTGCCTTCATATTTAAGTACTACAGCTACTTTTACAACCTTTATTATATTTCAAGACTTTTGAAGATATAAATACATGGCTGTATTCTAAACGGGAAAATACTCTATTAATTATGACAGCTGCTGCTATTAATGCCATCTAAGGGAGAGATGAGCATAAACACTGAGTTGTCAATTTTTGCATGCTAATTGGTAAAAGACTCTTACAAACTACTAAAATGGAGGTAAAGGTGGCAAATTACTTTCTTGTTTTTTTTTTTTTAATTTAAAAACTCTTCTAGTACACTGAAGATAATGGTTACTATTTTCCTTATTAAACTCTTGCCAGGTGAGAAAATGCTATTCTATTTCAGAAAATTAATGAGAACCATTAAGCTTCATTTGTTTTTCCCCACTGAATGTACTGTAAAGACAATATAAATCATTTAAATAAAGCATAGAAGAAACAAACTTAGTTTTCAAGAAAGATTTGAATTGCTGAAAATCCAGACATTAAATTTTTCATAATCTCCTGATACTTCCTTTTCAAGTATCAGCCTCTTCTGTAATATTTCATACAAAGTTCTACCCATACTGAACAGCCTATTCCTCTGAATTCTAATTTCCAGACAGACAAGAAAGAAGCTTTGAAGGTGTCATGATTCTTTCAGAATGAAATAATAAAGAAAGAATATAAAGAATTTTTGAAAAAAAGTGCTGGTTGGAAAAAGGCTCAAGAAAATGTTATGCCAAATACATGTTGAAAAACATAAAGATCATTTTAAGGGTCTTATTTAACTCTTTCTGATTATAACAGAAACTAAGAAGCAGGGCTGATTCCTGTCTCAGAAAATAAAGCAGAGCTTTCAACTCCATGTCACATTTCCACCTGTCCATTTGTCTGCAGTGCTGCACGCTTGCGTTGCTTACTGCTCTGAAGAGATGCAAGACCCAAGGGAGTTGGCTTATATGTCTGGTCCTTCAGAATGAAAGTGTATTCTTCTCAATAAAAATTAAGTCTACGATTTTGACTGAGAATTAAATGCTAGAAGACTCAGGAAACTTTCCATCGAATTCCTTTAAAAGTTCCAAAGCACTTTAGGTTCTAACTATGATTGATTGATTGACTGACTGACAGCAAGGCCTCGCTACATAGTCCAGGTGGGTCTCCAACTCAGGAGCTCAACTGATGCTCCCACCTCAGCTTCCAGAACAGCAGGGGTTAGAGATGCGTGCCACCATGCAACACAGCTGGCTCATCCGTTAGACTCATCTTATGCAACTTTTATGATAACCAAGTGGAGTCATTCAATATAAAATACTCTCCCTCAACATACATGGTGCTACTAAATATTTGGGTTTCTCTCTGAAAACCAACAAGACTAAAGCATGACAAATAAACTGGTTCTTACTTTAGTAGCTTGCAAATGTAACATCCTCAGAGAGAACAGACTTCTAGGTGAGGTGAGGCTGCAGATGAATGGTGCAGGCATGGGGTCAGGTCAAGAGTTTATTTATAAGTGGAGAACAAAACAGCTGCATTGCTCACTACTGGATTTTTTAAATTAATGTAGATCTTTCAAAATTCATATGTAATAGTTATTTGTTATGATTACTGAGTTTTAAAAAAAACACAAATTCTGCATCTGAAGTAAGTCACTTTTATGCCTTAGCCCAGCCTAACCCTGAATTCCTGAGCAATACAAAAGCACTTGCAGGTTATAGCAAGACTTCCTGTTGGGGGACTTGCTCTAGCAACTAAGGAGAAATGTAACTGTGAGAAAAAGATGTATTTATTATTTAAGTATACCTGAAGTTCATATTGCTTTAATGGAATGGTTTCTATTTTATAAAAATGTGTGAAACTGATATAGCAGTTATTATATATTATTATATACTGTTATAATATATTACATAGTATATTTTATATTATATATGAAATTCCAACTCTAAGTTGTGTTTGGGTACATTATATAGAGATAAAACTAGGAAGTAAAGGGATCGGGCATGTGCGGGTACCGAGTATTTGCCTCCAATGACTTCACATGTTATTGCAATGAACATCACATTGGCTTCGTTTTGTTTTCCTAGTGTTACTGGGGATTGAACCTTGGGCCTTCCATCGTACTGACCTTACCTCCATTTAGCCCTTTTTCACTGTTATTTTTAGTTTTCTTTTCACTTTGAGATAGGATCTTGCTCAGTTTTTAAAGTTGTCAGGCTAAACTCAAACCTACAATGCACCTGCCTCAGCCTCCAGAGTTCTGGGATTCCAGGCCTGTACCACCATGCCCAGCTATTGAATTGCTTTTTAGCAACCCACATTTTCAAGCAGAATGGGGCACTGGACTCTTGACATTGTCTCACGCACCACACGTACGGCAGTAGTTGCATAAGATTTCAATGGGTCTGAAAAATTCTTATCTTCTAGTACAGTGATTTGACTAAGTCACTGGGGGGAGGGGGTGCAACATAGTTGGACATCTGTAGGCCTTTAGGGGGAGATCTTCCTTTGAAGGTGATTGCAGGACTTAATCCTCACCTAATGCCAATCCCAGGAAGTTCAAACAACATTAAAACTACAGCACAAAGCATGCTATATATGAATCAGACTCATTCCTCACTTTGAAAGTCTTTCTTTTACTTAAAAGAATAATACATTAGTGATTATATCAACAGAAATAATTATGACTTTCTCCATCTTTAAACTCAAGAAAAATCTGGTAAAGATAAATTTAAAATATAAATTTCAGATACTTACACATTAAGTAAAATAGTTGATACGTTTAAAAGCTATGGACACATCAGGGCCAGAGGCTACGCTCACCGCCATCGCTGAGAGTGCACTCCAGGAGCCAGAACGCCAAGAATACTTGGCTAATGGTGATTGGCTGAAGAGCAGCCCTGTCCCGCCCCACAACTTGCCTATTCACATCCTTCCCTACCCTCAGCTGATATATTGCAGTGATTCCTCAATAAACCAGATCAGTTCCATCAGCCTGGTCTCTGGAGTCCTCTGTCATACTCACCACAAAAAATAGCAATTGTTTTAATGATTTTAGCACCTTACCTGTCCAGCAACAGAGGTGAAGAAGCTCCACATGGAGCCATCAGCTGAAGAACAGCTGCCCGGGTATGGGGTGTATGCAGGCTGGTATCCACCAGGGCACATGTTTGGGTCTGTTCCTGGCATGGGCTGGCCCATCTGTGTTGGTATTCCTTGTATCTGACCACTGAAATGTCCAATCTGTAAGAATGAAAGAGGAGAATGAGAACAATACCAAAGTTGCCTAGTACAGTTTGTTTTTTAACATTTTCTAACACTTATTAGAAGACTATTAAAAATACAGTGAAGAAAGCTTCCAGACATGACTATCATAAAAACTATAAAATATTTGATAGCCGGGAGTGGTGGCGCGGGCCTGTAATACCAGCACTCGGGAGGCTGAGGCAGGAGGATTGTTTGAGTTCGAGTTCGAGACCAGCCTGAGCTACAAAGTGAGCTTAAGGCCAGCCTGAACTGCATAGTGAGACCCTGTCTCAAAAAGACAAAAAAAAAAAAAAAAAAAAAAAAAAAAAAAAAAAAAAAAAAAAAAAAAAAAAAAAAAAAAAAAAAAAAAAAAAAAAAAAAAAAAAATATATATATATATATATATATTTGATAGCCTATAAGGAGGTCAAGTTCTTTAATGTGTTATCCAGCATTGAAAGAAACATAAAAGTCTATAGCCACCAGGAGCCTAACAGAAAAATATGATATATAATTTTTAAAAGCTTTTACTGCAATCCTTTCTTTTTCTTTTTACTTTGAGATGTAGCATCTATTTTTAATACTTTAGAAAAGCATTTTACTCAGCATTTTAAGAATTCAGAGGAGAAAGCGGTATTAAGATTTTTGCTTATACCATTTTGAACAAATAATTTAACCTGCATCATAAAAGGGTGATTAGTTTGTCATAAGGCAAAAAGAGAAAAAAATACAATTATGAGGGATGAGAAAATAACACAGTACAGAGTAAGTTTTCATAGCTGTAGCCTATGGGATGCGGTAAGGGCAGAGGAATGGAGGTAACCGGGAGCTCTCGAGGGCAGTCAAAACGAGAACAGGAAACGCTGAAATACAAGAGGGGAAATAGCAAACATTAAAGAAGAATAATCTGAATCCCAAGTACAACTTTTTAAGATAAAAAGACTGACTGGAACAGGACAACCTAATTTCAGCAATAGAAACAAAAGGGGTTCATAACAACAAATATAAATGAAAAAAATATAATTACGTCATGCTGGCTGGCCCTGGCCTCAGGCATGTTGAGCCAGTGACTGAGTCCGGGCATGGTGGTGCACGGCTGTGACCAGTGCTGGGGAGGCTGTAAACAGGAGAACCACTATGAGTCCAAGCTGTGAAGTGAGACTCTGCACCAAATATATTAACTTATTTTTCCAAAAAATTATATATACATATTGCTATCCTGTGAACATTTTTACACCCATATACTCAAAAGTATGGGCATTTACAAAATTATACAAATTATAAAAAATTGATTCATGGGAAAAACCTTAATTTGATTCATGCTAACATTGAAGATAGACAGCTTCATAAAAGATTATTTTTAAATGCTTTTAAGAATGTTCATAAAAGGCAAGTTTCATGTCCAATATCAGGGGATACAGATAAACTCTGAAGTAAAAAAATTTTAAGTCATGAGCTTGTCACAGCCACAGACACCTGGTGTCTGTCCTATGGCCTACAAAAACATAGAAGCCAACCAAGGCCTAGAGTCCAATCAATAATTTAAATTAAAGCCCTAGTGGAGACCCTCCTCACCTCAAGCATCACAGAAAGCCAAAAAGCTTAAAGATGTTTTATGAAAAGAGGCCAAACTCAATATAAGTACAATAATGGAAAGGTAATGTTGAGATGGTACAAAAGCCCAAGTATGGACACTATACTGTAACATCTCTGTTTTTTTTTTTTGTTTTTTTTTTTGTTTTTTTTTTTTAGGGAAAGGTCTATACAGTATTCAGGGTCTCACTACCAGATTGAATTAGCAGTGATTCTCCTGTTTAAACAGCCTCCCAAGTGCGGGCATTTTTAAATTTTTATTTATTTATTTATTTATTTATTTATTTGTGAAACCGGAGGTTGAACTCAGGCCGTTGCGCTTGCCAGAGAAGCACTTATTCCACTGAGCCACCATACCTGTCCCTGGAGATCAAACCCCCAGCCCTGCACCTACTTGCAGGTACTAACATCTCCATTTCTGTCATGAAAGATAAATCCATCTTGTTTTGAAATCAAAATCAGGTAAATCATACTATATGAAGAAGCCGTCTTTAGGGATTACAACTATTTCTCCTCCTTTCCCAACTTTTGGCGCTGACTTTCCCAAAGCCAGTAATTTTGAGAACCCACTGGTCAGATTAAAGGCAGCTGCACACTCTTTATGACTCTTCCCATTGAAAGCAGAGTCTCCCTTGAATCTAGGCTGTGCCTGTGTCCAACTTCATCTGGTAGAACATGGTAGAAAGGGCCCTTTGTCCTTTCTAGGTTTCAGTCCTTAGGAGGACCAGCAGCTTGGCTTGCTCATGAAGGATGTGGCCACTGTGTCTGGAAGAAGCCAAATAACATGTGCTTAAGAACTGGAATCCGAGAGGGCAAAGATTCCATCAGGGGCTTCTCTGGCACCCTTGGCCTCCGTCTTTCCCTTTTCTTCTCTCCCTTCCCCACTGTGCACCATGGCTGTCATGGGGAGAGGGACTTTCCTCTGCCATTGTCCCACAACAATGAAGCCAGCTGATCATGACCTCTAACTGTGCGAACCCTAAATGAAAATAACTACTTCCTCTTTGGATCATTTTATTCTAGGGTACCTGGTTACAGTGAGGAAAAGCTAATACGGGGGTTGAAATTGAAGAGTGCAAGTTGCCAAAGGGAATTCAGCTAAGTTCCAAGCAAATCAGTTTTAGGAAGGATAATGTGTCTAAACTGAGGGTCTGGAAATGCCCTACCTTAAAACATTAACTCTTACTCCCAGGAAAAGGATCATTACCATATGACACTGTTGACTCTTGTATTAAAATTAACAAAGCACAAACCCTCTTTTTAAATAAAACAAACAGATGATAACAGCCCACGTGCAGCGTTCAGCCCTCACCCCATGGTTCATCCCACACTCCCAACTTTGTAAACACAAAATGTGCGCACAGCACTTTGAAAATCTCTAATGTAAATATTTAAGGTTGGAGTTCTCTTCCAGAAGGAAAGAACTAGTCACCGGTTACCACAATTACAATTTCTCTCAAAGGCAATGCGGGAAAAATAGTATTTAAGAACAAACCAACTCTCTCGCCTCCAAAATCTAGAAAAAACAGAAAGCCAATGGTATAATAGAAAAGTTTCAAATGCATCCAAGAATACCTCATTGTTAATTCACAAGCAATTTAAAAACAAGAAGTGGTCAAAAAAATTTTGAAAGAGGCTCCATCGCAAAACTAAAAGGTTACTGGAACGAGAAATGAGTGTTTCTCTTCTGCTTTTCAGGAAGGAAATGTCTGGGAGCAGGTACCTGAGGCTCCGAGGGCCCCTAGGCCCAGAGCCCCGAGCCCGGCACCACCCGGTACCTGTGGCTGCAAGGAGAGCACGCACCGGCGGGAGGCTCCGCGCGCGGGGCGCCACTCCCCCGAGAGCGCAGGAGCGGGGCTGCGGCGAGGACTCACCCCTCCTCCATATCCCGGGTAGGCCATGACAAGCCGAGGGCGTCACTCGTTGTCATTTTCTCGGTCGGCTCGGGCCGGGCGGAAGAAGCGCGCAGATGCAAGCACGAGTGCAGGTGCAGGCGCAGATGTAGCTGAGCCTGGAGGTCAAGGTACCCGCCTGGTCCCCCGAGGTTAGCCCCGCCCCTCTCGCGTCCGATTGGCTGACGAGTCTCGCCCTCGGAGCCCATCCTGCGAGAGCCCGCCCCTTCCACGAAGCTGGCCCCACCCTTCTCGGCGCTTATTGGCTATATTCCGTAGCCTGCAGCCCAGCTCATCCCGGCCTGGCTTTTACTGGCTAACTCAAATTTTTAATCCCAAATCCTTTCCCTCTCTAATTCCCATGCTCTCTAGAAAGGTTCTCAAGGTCATCGTGTCTTGAAGTTCTTTTCTTTCCTAAAACCCCAAATCTACCAATTTGTGATCTCTTTTAACCTAGCCTAATTTGGCCTGAACTTCAAATAGTACACAACTGAAAATATCAAAGGTAGCTTAAATTTACTTTTGCATAGCGTTGAGGTCACAAGAAAATTTCGAAATTGTGACCACAGCTAAGACCCCGAGGGAAGAACTTCTGCCTTAATATCTACTATCCTTGATTCAAGAGAAGGCTATTTGTAATTTGGTTCATAAATAGTGAATAGTTGTCAGGTTCAGTAAATAAGAATATAGAAATTTCAGTTAAATTTGATTTTTCAAATAAATGAGTTTTAGTGTGTGTCCCAAATATTTCACTTTATTATATTACACAGATCATCCTGTAAATTATCTAGCAACCCTTCCTATGGCTCAACTTGTGGGCAAACTCTTGAGACACTTTCTTAGTTATGAATACGGGGAGAATAGGTTTTCTTTTATTGTTTGTAATTTTTAAATCTTTTTTTTTTTTTAAAGCCTCATATTCTACCAACTGAGCTAGCTGGGCACATTTTTACCTTTCCATTTATTGAATATTAGCAGTTGAGAAGTTTGCCTGTCTCTGGAATCCAAATGAATTCCATAGTTCCATGCTAAAAATAAAACAAAACAACAACAACAACAAAAAAAAAATGGGGGGTAGCTATAGATTCAGCTTAAAAGCAAAAAAGGATACTATGATACTAAATAGTATTTAAGGAATAAAAAAAAAGAACTCAATCTGTTTCATAAACTGGCTATGTCCAAACAAAGCATTAACTATTAGGAGAAGTCAACTTTGCAGGATGGAGCAGCATAGCTATTGCTCAGCTACAGAACAGAAGAGTGCTGTGGACCTTGCAAAACAAGTTTACCAGAAAGAGGCAGAGGAAAAGGAAGGTTGCTCTTTGGAATGTGTCAGTTCCTCTACTATAGTAGAAAATTTTCTATACAATCAGGTTAAATAAAGATGTATATAGCAAAACCTACTTGATAACAGGTAGAATATATAGGTCCTCAAAATCATGATAAAGTGTTAGAAAGCAGAATACTCACTTCCAAGTTAATGTAATTTATTAACTACATATTCCAGGAAATGCTTAGGAAGGATTGAATACATTCCTTTACAATGTTAGTCTAAATCTAAGGTCTTTTTTTTATGAGCAAAATATATTTATTGAGGGAAAGAAAGCTCCTGTCTGAGAGAGGGACAGGAGGGGTACCCAAGCGAGTGGTCCTCCAATCTAAGGTCTTTTTAATGTATCTTTTTTTTATCAAAACAGACTTTCTGGTGGATTCCATTTGCGTTTGTCAAGACTCAAATCTCCACAGGTCTGTTGCATTCCTGCAGGTCTGATTGCAAAGATGGTATTTTCCTTCAGGACAAAAGTTTGATGTTTACTTGCAGATCTTTCAAAATTATAGGACATTTTAGGCATGGACTTCCTTATCTGATAGCAATCCTTGCATGGTGGTGCACCCTTACAGCAGCTCCTTTTTGCCTGGTAGGACTTTGATCATCTTATTTGCTGGGCTTTAAGTAATAGTCTTTTGTCTCTGACCCAGGAGCTATCACTTGTGCCAACTTTTATGAAACTGACAGGCATATTAGCTGACAAAGAGGATACATCATTAGGTGCTTTACAGTTCCTAACAATGTATCTTTTTGTTAGAGAAAGGCCATTAAGAAAATTTTTTTCTATGGAGATGACAGAATTATAAACACTGCAGTGACAGTGATTCAAATATATATATTTAAAACACATGCATATTGTATTTCTTTGTATTTGTGTTTGTTTTTGAGACAGGATTTTGCTATACAGGCTGGGCTTGAAAACCCTCATGTAGCCCAGGCTGGCCTTCAACTCACAGTGATCCTCTTGCCTCCATCTCCTGACTGTTGGCTTTACTGGTGTGAGCCACCATGCCAGCTCAAATTATATTTTAATATAAAAACTCAGATTAGCCCAGATAAAAACTTTTTAAATAATAGTAGTAATAATTTCCTTTCTTGATTCAGTTAATATTGCATAAATAGTAGAATTTTATAAAAAGGGAATGTATAAATCAATTCAAATAACTTTTTTTAACATAAAATGTTTCATTATTCTGTAAAATAGCTAATTTTTTTGTTCAGGGTCTCAATAACACAGCTTGGATTCTTAGTGATCCGCCTGTTTTCAGCCTCCCAAACACTGGACTTACAGGCAACAATTTAATTATAAGTCCAGAGTACTTTGTTTCAGCAACTACTAAGGCCTGTTATTCACCAGTGAGGAAAGAGAAGAAAAAAATAAGCTTTGTAAACAAGACAAAAACAAATATTGCTTACATTTGTGATCTCCATCAGCCCCTTCACAAACTGACTTTTCTCCAACTAAGCTCTTAGCAACCATTTTCTGTTTCTAATTCTAGTAATATTCAGTACCCTTTCGCAGAAGCACAAATGTTAAATCAATTTGTCAAACAGTGCATCTATGCAAATATCAACAGGTCACTCCAGCGGGTTCCTGAATATATACATGCTCCCATCATCGCCCTGTTAAGAAATACGGATCCCATGCAACTTTCTTCAGAAACAAGGATCACAACAGGTGCTCCCAATTAAGCCAAATAATAGCAGCAACATAATTATAATCTCCACAAAGTAATCTGCTTGCAGGAAAGTTAAACCCAAGTTTCATGCTACTGACTATGGCTTAGGTTGTATAAATGTATCAATATATTCACACAACTAATTTCTTAGAAAGATACAAATTAAATCTTTCAGTTGAATACTTTTTTTTACTGGTGTTGACCTCTTGGTTAGTAGCTTGCTACATATGAAGAGGATTAATTTACAGTACTCCTACTACATAAAATTAAAGAGTTTCATCAATAACTGAAAAATATCCCAATGCATAAGTACAGTCTGGACTATCATCCAAAATCATTTAATTCCATTTAATCCTCAAGTTTTCATGTATTTGCAAAATAATACCTCACATCTTTATAAAAAACGAACACTAGGAATATACCTGCTAGTGAGAATAAGTAATTCCCAATCTGTTTATCATGCATACAGTACACGATGAATGTCATAATTGTTTTAGACTTTACCACATTTGATCTTTGTAGTACTCTTGTGAAATAAGCAGTACAAATTACATTTTAGGAGAAGCTAATGTAGCAGTAAGTTGCATTGTTGCGGCAGACACAGATCAATACAGTTGCAAAATATTTTTATCGTTATAAATCATTTATCTATTTATTTATTTATTTGGTACAGGGTCTCACTATTAAGCTTGGACTCAGTAATTCTCCTGTCTCAGCCTCCCCAGCACAGGGACTATAGATGTGCACCACCACGTCTGGTTTCAGTGGCCTGCACAAGCATGCATTATCAGGGATCAAACCCGTGTCCTTGCGCTTTCCAGGCAGGCACTTAGACTGTTGAGCTATCTCCCCAGCCCCGCAAAATATTTTTATAATAAAATATATGACCTGGTCATTTTTCTTTTTTTTTCCTGTAGCTTTTTTAGGGAAGGGTCTACAGGGTGTTCAGGATCTCACTACTAGATCTGAGTTTAGTAATCCCCCTGTTTACAGCCTCCCACGAGCTGGAATTACAGGTGTGTGCCACCATGCCCAGTCTCAATTGCCAGCTGAGCACGCCGCAAGGGTGGGGCTGGCATGGCAGGCCCGAGGATCCAACCCCTGGGCCCTGTACCTGCTTGCAGGCGCTTTAATCCACTGAGCTATTTGGCTGGCATTGACCTGGTTATTTTTCATCTTAAGAAAATAATACTCATAATACGTTTTTAGTTTTGAATGAATGTGTAAATAAAGTCCTATTCTTAGAGCTTTTAAAGTTACTTAAAATCTGAGATTTAAATAATAAAATAATGAGTTATTCAGGTTACCCAATATTAAAAGTTGAAATAAAAGTAAAAGAAAAACTAGTACTCTTCCTGAAAGTAGGAGCTGTGGTAGGTACTGACATACAATAAAGGAAGACCCATGATCAGGGGGAGGGCGCCGGGGAACTCTAAACTGATACAGTGTACACCACCCAAGTACCACAAAACTCAGTTTACCTGAGAGGTCTGCCTTGTTTTCTAGTCTTTAACCCTAAGACTCATTTCTTGAAACTACCAGAAAAACGCAGATGAAACAGTCAAACACACTAATGAAGAGATTGTAACAAAACCAATATTTACAGAGGTAATGTCATCGATAAGAGACACAGATAAAATTAATCCTAGTACAAGCAATACAAAGCCCCATTATCACCCTTAAGCTGAAGAAACAGGATTGGGATGCAGTTGTTGAAAACCCGGACAGTGTTGTTATATAAAGATTTCCTCTGCTGGGGTGAAGAATGTGGAGAAGGGTGAAGAGTGAATCTTCAGGGTCAGCAGGAGAAATACTCTCAACCATCTTAGTCACTTTTCTCTTTAGTGGGATAAAATATCAGACACCTGCAACTTCAAGAAAGAAATGTTTATTTTACTCATGTTCAGTCCTTTGTCCCCTGGCTCAAAGGCAAGATAGAATGGCAAAAGGTCATGGTGAAAGAGAACAGCTCATAACATGAGACACAAGAAGCAGCAACCATTGCTCCAGCGACCTCTTCCTTCTTACCTGGCCCCACATCCTAAAGGCAAGTCAACTCCAATGCTTCCATAACCTAGAAACCTTCTAAAGGCCCCACTGGTGATCCAATGAGCTTTCAGACTCTTACCTCTCTATCTGTCCCTTTCTCCTCTGTCCTTAGGGTAGAGAGAGGTGCCCTCCCAGCTACTGGATCCAGAAACAGCCCATTGTCACAAATAGCCTCAATTTATAAAGGAGGAGGGCATGGGGCAGGCATGAGCACCGGTCCACCCCCGAGGCAGTCTGCTTACTGTAGAAGGGAGAAAAAGAGGTTCCTTCTGCCTTTTGCATTTGTTGCTTTGCTATTTCTGCTCCAATGAATTACTGCCCCCCCTCATCATGACACCCTGCCTTGCAGCCAGAAAGCTGATGATGGGCTGAAACTTCTGCAAACTGAGCTAAATAAACCTTTCCTTCTTTAATTTGGGAGAGGGGTATTTTGTCTCAACAAGGAGAAACAAGTAACCACGACAAGATCACCGGAGGAAAATGCAGGCAAGTACACACAGGAAGGCATGTAATCCTGACAACCTTCTCTATAAGCAACTTTGGTGTACGGTACCCTGTATCTCACGAATATATCTGTTTAGACTGTTCTCCTGTGGGTCTGTATCAGAAGCATCCTGAGTAGCTTCTTTTGCAATGGCTTTCTTTCCAAAACTGGTCACAGCATATGCAGCACAGGTAAGGAGGTGGAAGAGCACCATCTCTGCTTTTATAAAAGACAATGCTATAAACTAAATTATAGCCATAACCTATCCTTGCATTGGAAAGTCTAGATTGCCTTTCTTTCTTTTTTACTGTCAAAATAGCTATAATTGTGTGTAGTGACAAATTTACCTACGTGATACCAGCTGAGCCTCTTCCAGCATAGTTTAGAGCGGATTGTTAAAATCCCATAAGGTGGCAGCAGAGGAAACTCCATCCCTGCGCTTCAGGGAGCAGCTAGGAGAAAGCTGAAGAAGGAAGCCAGCGCAGGCTTTCCCCACTCGCTGCCTCTGTGACAAGGGCGCGGATACACAAGGCCCAGAATTCGGCGCTGGCTCCCTTGTAGGCACCGGCTGCCCGGAGAGGACACCTTCCGATGCGGCTCTGGGCACGCAATGAGCCCTGGCAGGAGGTGGCTTCCTTTGAGAACTGCGCTCTTTCTCCAGAATTCCTTTTGAGAGTTAAGTTTTTTTTTCTCCACAGGCCATGTGGGCGTTCCATAATATTAAATGTCAATACTATTTGTATTTCAAAATTCCTCGTGAATAGAATACATAAATTTATGAACATAGACTCAATTTATCCTGAAACATGAAGCAGCTTCCGGGGCTTTATCCATCCAGCTACTTGCCGAGTGTGTGAATCTATAAACGTGAAGTCCTGTGAAAAGGTCCTGATGCGTTACTCCTATCACTACAAAACTTGCTTGTATATGTTTGGATCTGCCGGCGCAGATTTTCAAACGTTTTACCAAAATACATAACCTCAAAGTATAAAACCAAAAGTAAAATTTTAAAACTCCGCCTCCTTTGAAATGGTGGGCGGGGCTTAGAGCTTCACCTGCTTGGTCTCCATCACTCACTCATCACTCAGGTCACTAAGGCAACAGTGAATCTCCGGGATTTGAATGTGACTCACCCCTGTCATCAGAGACTAGCAACAGAAATGGGCATACAATACTGTTGTGTGGCAGCTGAATTTCCTGATAACATCCCTCTTTAATATTGGTGAAAAATAAGAAACTCCACTTCCTTACTTTAAGGCAGGCAGTTTTTTGAACAATGAAGGGGTTGTTCCCCCGTCCCTCATTTTTCTTCACTGAACCACTAGGAAGCAGAACTACCAAGGCGGTAGGCAGCAGTTAGGCAGAAGTAATCAAACATGGCCAAACAGATTCCCAACCCTTGTCACTTTCCTCCCGTCTAGACAAGAAGTGGCTCTTTCAGTTAAATTACCATCATTCGTTCTTTTCCCCAGTACTAGCTTACACATGCTCTGAAGTGTTCAGAGCTATTGCTATTGCCATGAGGCTATACAGATTTTTAATACATAGGTTTTATTTGTTCTAACCAAATACATTACACTGCCCAGATTTATGTATTTGAGAGATGGAAGTTGCAAACCACAGAACTTTCCTTAATAAATTGCTGGAAATATGTGTCCATTTAAATCATAACATTAATCAAATTGAACTATAAATAATTTATAATTATTTATAATTATTTATAATAATTATAAATAATTTAGGAGCATATTTACAAAACACAATCCAATAAAACATAGTACTGAAGTGCTGGCAGGTTGTGTTTCTAAGTCCAGAAAATAAAGCTGCAGTGTGCCTTATGGAGAAAGTTGTTAGGTAACTTTTGGTGAGGCATAAGTTATTGCAATGTTGGCCTGTAAAGCCCAAATAATTTCTAAGAACATACATGAGGTTAGTCCGCCATCCTGGTCTGTATGCGTCACCTTAGTACATCAACAAACCATGCAAGCTTGTATAGATTACTGCCTAATGTTATGTCTGCTTACGGCCATAGAGCTTAAATCATCCATGTTTTTAAAACAAAGAGAACACAAAAACCTCAGGCCTAGCTGGGAAAAACATTTAATCTCCAGCCTGGGAACATTCTTATAAAATAAGTCACTTTGACCCAGCCATTCTCGGAAAACAGCTAAAACCACAGAGTTAACTAATAGTTGCCCTTTGGCCTACCCCTCTTAGTTACCCTAAAAAGTCATATATTCTCAAACCCACTAATTATTCTAAACTAACCAATGCCATTCGCTTCTGTAACCGCACTTGCAAAACCCCTCCTCCTTTTGTCTTCGGGCTTAAAACCCAGCCCACGGTCAGCTCCGGGCTCTCTGTCCCTACGCGTTCAGTGAGCCCCATGCGTGCATGGAAAATAAAATCCCCTTGCTTTTGTATGAGAGGACGTCTCTTGGAATCTTTCTTCTCAGACCTAACAGCCATGTGTAATTCAATGTTAATGAATCAAATGTATATATATTTAAACAAAACGACACACAAAGGCAGGCTATGTATTGACCAGCTAATGAAAATATGACCCAACAGAAATATAATCCTGCATTTCCTCTGGGAATAATGGCTCAGTCTTCACACAGTGCTCCGCTCTGGGGAACTCCACAGGACACAGCTACTGCCACAGAGGACTACCGATTTATTCCTGTCTGCCCCCAGACCAGCAGAGTTCCACAGTTTGCACCTCTGGCTGGGAAGTGGAACAAGGCAGTTTGAAAGAGAAAATAGGGACAGTAAAGTTCCAGTCATCAAGGTTTTAATGTGAAGCTTAATGTTATCCACCTTTCCACATAACTCTGATCTGCCCAAAAGCTAGAGGACAATTTCTTGGGGTTATCTCCTGGCTTTCTCACCACAAGGAAGTGTGCTTCCTGTTAGAGGTGTTCAGTGTAAGTGTTCCTGGAAAGCAATTGTCTCCCATTTCTTTTCATCCTTTTATTTTAGTATCCAAATAAAATGCCTCAGTCTGTACCATTATTTTTTTTTTTTTTTGGCAGAACCAGGGATTGAACTCAGGCCCTTGCGCTTGCCAGGGAAGCACTTGTTCTGCTGAGCCATCTCCCCAGCCCCTGTACCATTATTGTAATATTAAAAATTAGATTTTGTGATCCCTATCACTAAGAATATTTAAACATGGACCTCAATAAATGACTACATATTTATTTAGAAAGTCCTTATAGGTAGAACTATAAGATCACTATAAACAACATTAAAAATTAGGAACCAGATGAATGAAATAAAATATTTTAATTTATACAGTCTATTATATTAACAAAAAACTTTTGTGGTCAGCAATGCTTCAAATTTTTAAAAAATTTAGTTTATTTTTCTGTGATTAAGAAATTCAGGGTCAGCCAAATAGCTCAGCAGATTAAAGTACCTGCAAGCAGGCGCAGGGGCTGGGGATTCCATCAGTCCTGCCCCTGGGCACACTGAGAGTGAGACTGAGAGTGGGCGTGGTGGCGTGCACCTGTAATCCCAGCACTGGAGAGCCTGCAAACAGGAGAATCACTACACGTCCACTGTAGTAGTGAGACCCTGAACACCCAGTAGACCCTTCCCTAAAAATATTCAGAAAATAAAGAAAGTCATATATATCCAGTCCAAAATAATCTCAGTATTTTATTTCAACAACTGACCCTGCACTCCTCCTACTGCCACTTCAAGACGTTGTCAGCTATAATACGAGCACGAGTGAAGCAAAAATATTCAATAACTTGCATAAAGTGAGTGTGAAGAACCAGAGAAGCCAGCTCTCAATCAGAATGGACGCAGTCTGAAACGTCTAACTAAAATTGTTGAATGGCTGAATGTCATCCAAGAGTGTCGGCTGGCCACTGTAGCAATCTATGTGTGATCATAGTTTGCTCCTTGGTATTTATTTCAAAATAAAGTAAATGAAGCACAAATTACACCTTTGAGGCCAAGGTGCCACCTTACCAAAAGCATGTGGGAGGAACTGATTACGTAAGGACTTAAGATCTGGTGCAAGCAGTTGGAAAACTACCAGTTGACATGTGATTCATGTCAAATGCTAGAACTTGAATGGAATTGGTGGAAGTAAGTAGAAAATGAGTATCAAGATCCAGTAAAATTGGGGCTGGGGAGATAGCTCAGCAGCATAAGTATCAGCCTGGCAAGTTCAAGGTCCTGAGTTCAGTTCCTGGTACAAAAAAAAAAGGAAACAGATAATTACATTAAAAAAAAAGAAAAAGACAGTAAAATCCCAGAAGATTTTCTGTTTTGGTGCTGCTCATGTTTTTTGAAATATAAAGCTAAATATAAAGAAATACTTAATAAACATTCCCACTATCCACTTCCTGAAAAAAAGGAATCCTAGGTAAAGATCACTTAAATGACTAATTATTATATATTTTGTGCATAATTAAATAATTTCCTTTAAAATTGTGTATTGTTTAAGGACAGGTACCATCTCTTATTTGTTATGTGTATTCATAAATACACACTAGTCCTTTATTAGGCTATAAACAATCCAAGCTTTCAATCCCTGGTTCCGCCAAAAAATAAAAATAAAAAATCCAGGCTTAGTGATAAATACATCTTTGTGGCATGGAATTGGTTTTGATTTCACACTACATTGATGTATTTGAGGTAGTTTTAGTGACAAAAAGCAATTAAAAGATATCACTGAGAGGCCAGCTAGACAGCTCAGCACATTAAAGTGCCTACTTAGGCAGACGCAGGGACCAGATCTGATCTCCTGTGTGCCCTGCTGGCCCTGCCCCTGGGGCACACTGAGACAGTGATGGAGACTGGACATGGGAGCCCACGCCTGTGACCCCAGCGCTTGGGAGGCAGAAAACAGGAGGACCACTATGAGCTCAATTTGTGTAGTGAGACCCTGCAGACATTGTACTAAATACTTTAAAAAAAAAAAGATATCACTGAGTTGTGAACCCAGACACCTCGAGCTCAGAGTCTCTGTGCTCACCCACAACTCCATACTACGAGGAGAGAACATCTAACACTTACACATTACACACAGTTGGTTACTTATTGATACAATTTAGTGGCAATTGAAAGGGAGCAATCTGAAAGGATTTTCTCATTAGATTGTCATTCCTTTTGTAAAAGACAATATTGATATATATAACCATTGAATTAAATAGTGGCAACTATGATTCTTCCCACTTTCTAAACATTAAAAATTAAAATAAGAATTTGGGCAACAATAAGATTCTGTTATATAGTAGGACCTTCTTCACTTGATATTCAGAGAGCAAAATGCTAAAGGGCTTCAGAAAGGTTTTAAAAAGGACAGGCAGAAAACAAACATACATAACCAACTATTCTTACTTCAAAGGAAAAATAAAAGAGAAACATATTTAGAAAATAAGGAAAATGAAAATGAAAATTATTAGAGGAAACCTGACAATGTAAAATACCTTTTCCAAGAAAGAGCTGACTAACTTGTCAAGCAAAAGCATAGATAAAGAAAAGGGCTACTTTTGGAGAAATTGTGGTTTGGCTTTTATTTCCTTATCTTTCTTTCTCCAGAGAGTTAGTGGTTAATCCTGATTGCCAACTTGATTGGCTTGAGAGATCCTAGAAGGTTAGTAGAGCAATTTTCTGGGTGTGCCTGGGCCATGGCTGGGCCTATGTGGCTGTGGTCAGGTTCCTGACCCTTTTCTCTCTGGCTTTTTCCTTGTCTGTTCTTTTTCCTGGCTAAGAGAACATGAGCAGCTTTTTCCCAGCATTCTCCTCTGCCTTGACATTTGTGCCTTGAAGCCAAATGACCACAGACTGAAACCGCTGAATCTGAGGCACTTGTAGATAACTGAGAAAGCCATATTCTGTCCTCACTACTGAATCCTCACTGAGCAGACTGGTCCTCCAGGAAGGATAGACAGGAATTGCTATTAATGAATATTATTTGATGCTGACAAGGTCAACTGTGGATGTCTACATGGAAAACTAACCACCAAAGCTGTGAAGTGCACTTTTGTATAGGTCTTACCATAGATTTCTCAGCAAATTGCCTTATTTGGCACATTGGATAATTTTTATTCACTACTTATTATTTGTCTCCTCAACCCCTTCTAGGAATATAGGCTCCATTACTACAGGAACTTTATTAACTCCACCTACAATAGGTCCAATCAGATACTAAGTACTTAGTACTTAGTATCATTTTTAAGTGATTGAGTGAATGTACGATATAATCTAAGTATCTTTGACTTTTCCTCTCATTGGAAAGAAATCCTGGGTTGCTAAGCAAATCACATTTAATTAGCAATCCCTTTTGTTTTCTTTCTTTTTTGGTACTGAGGATTGAACTCAGGATCTTGTGCTTGCCAGGCAAGCACTTATTCTACTGAACTATCACCCCAGCCCCCATTTCATTCCCTAGTGAAACCAAAACACATGGAAAGCATACCAGGAAATCAATATTTATTGACTAGTTGGTCAGCTTGTCCTTTAACATATTCAACAAAACTCACAGGCAGCTGGAACATGAGGGGAACTTTTTCTCAAAACTCTTAAAAGATATTTTTGGATATTCATCAAATAAAATTAATAATTTGAATACTTCTGTGGAAATATCAAATCTAATTCACTCTCCTTTAGGCAGAAGTTCAACTCCCAAAATGAAGCAAACAAATAAATTTCTGTGAAAGAAAAACGGACAAGGCCACATTTCTGTTCATTCACCACCCTTGACAGTGTATTGTATCTTGTGACAGCTGCTGCCATCAACCCCAAACTTCTGCTCAGCGGAGGAATCATTAAGGGCCTAATATACTTACAGAGTACTTTGCTAGTTACCATACATATATGTTTTTCTCTGCATAATTTACAATCTCTTTGGGGAAGAAAGTACTAATAGTAAGAGAATAAAACAAAAAGAAACAGCATGCTGTAAAGTGCCTCCTGGGCTATTTCACATGCCTCCAGTAACTATGGACGTGTAGAGACGGCAGTTCTCTCATCTCCAAATCTCCACTGTGCTTTCCCTGAACTATCAGACTTGCTTGAAAATGGTTTATTAACAGGGTCACTTTTCCTAAATGTGCATTTCTGAGAGCTGAATTGACCTTTCCATCCTTCCTACTACGCTGGGCCCTGAGCTTCTCATAGGCACATAACGCCCCCAGGCACCCAGGGCTGCAGAAGGCCTCCTTCCTCTGCCCGCAACCGCTTTAAGGACCCTCGTATTTGTGGCTTCTGTAATGAAGTGAAGCAGCCACATTTCAATGTGAGTGTCTTTTTCTCTCTCGTAACATAGACAAATGTTGATGTTTACTACAAGTCAGTACATTAGTTGCTAATTAAGTTCCTAGCTGCTCCAGCCAAAACTTGCTGTACTGAATCCAAGAAAAGAATGGCAGCTATGTCAAAAATAAGTTGTTAGGGATTTTTGTTGTTGTTGTTTTGTTTTGTTAAAAGAAAGTTCTCTATTTAAAAAAAAAAAAAAATATGGAGAACTACGTGCTGGGAGACAGGAAACCTTGTCTTGACTGTCTCTTAAACTGAGTCTGTGGTCACAATCCCATTATCTGTCGCCCTGGCCTGGTCAGAGGTTGTACAAACTTTAGCAGGAAGTAACAAGCTTGGTTATAACTACTCACTTTTTCATACTCAACTCCAAGTTCCCAGAGGAACACATTATTCTCACTCTGGTTTATTTTTGAAGGGGTGCAGGCTCCCGGGTCTGGTGTCTTAGCTTTGTTTCTCCACCTGTCCCTTGCAGTTCTCCCCTCTGCCTGGACCAGACTTGCTTATATTCGCCAGCAAAAAGTTAACTACTTTTAAAAGTTTGCGTGAGAATCCGGAGTAGTAGCTCTTCGTGTTTCGCTTGGGAAGTCCCGAATCACACTTCACGTTAGCTGACCAGAGTTCTGATGATGCAGAGCCCGGCCGGCGGCGGGGACCCGCTACAGCAGCCCAGGACCCCTGCTGCCTCCCAGGGGCTGGAGAGCTTGGGTTTCCTTTCCTGCTCCCCGCGGTGCACCCGGTCACCGACCAAGTCTCCTCCCCCAAGAAGACACACTCCTCCCTGGAAGATGACGTTAAGAAAGTCCTCACCGGGAGAATCGAAACGAAAAGCAAAGTCAGGCAAACTATAAATGCGGCCGGCGGAAGCCGGGACCGGAGCTTCCCGGAAGGAGCGCCGCGATCGAGGAGCCCCGGGTAGGGTCGCCGCAGCCCCGCACCTGCCGCCCGCACCTGCCGCCCGCACCTGCCGCCCGCACCTGCCCGCCGCCGCGGGAGCCCCGCGCCCCCCGTGAGCGTCCGGCGGAGAACCAGAGATGTCCAACGGGTACTCCTCCGAGAAGCGCTTCCTGTACCTCCTGTCGTGCTTCAGGACGCGAGTGAAAATGAACATCCAGGTGGAGCCGGTGCTGGACTACCTGACCTTCCTGCCCCGAGACGTGAAGGAGCACGTCGGGAGGACGGCCGAGACCTGCGGCAACCTGAAGGCCGCCGACCTGCTTCTGAGCACCCTGGAGCGGGGCCAGGGCTGGCCCCCGGGCTGGCCCCGGGAGTTCGTGGAGGCGCTGCACAGAGCCGGCAGCCCGCTGGCCGCGCGCTACGTGAACCCCGACCTCACTGACTTGCCCTCTCCGTCCTTGGAGACGGCTCAGGACGAATGCGTCCAGCTCCTGACCCTTCTGCAGCCCACTCTGGTGGACAGGCTGCTGGTTAGAGACGTCCTGGATAAGTGCATGCAGGTGGACCTGTTGACCACTGAAGACCGAAACCGGGTAGGTGTCATCTCAGATTGTGACGCTGGGCTTTTAGACAGTTAAGCAGGGGCTGCCTGTACATTTGCCCCATTCCCAAAGGCCTTTGAAATTTTTGAGCAGATCTGGTTTCCTCCTTCTTCAAAAAGAAGATATGAGGCAGGGAATACAGCCTGAGTGCCTTTCCTGGTGAACAAAAAGAGAGAGAGAAAAGAAAAAGAAAAAATATATAGATGCTTAAAACACAATTTTGAAAATTTAATCACAGAAGACCTAACTTTTTTAATACTTTCACTGATATAATGAAATAACATTAGAATAGGAAAGTTATGTATACTAATAGAAAATGCTATTGAACATTATGGGTGATTAATATAATTTTTAAGATGTGATAGCATAGCTCATGTTGAAAATAACCCACAGAAAGTGCTAATATTATTAACACCATCTTACAGATGAGAAACCTGAGATAAGTTAAATAATGTTTTCCAAGTCTCCCTGGAAAAAATGGTGACACAGGGAGGACCCTATTGGGTGTTATGTCTTCTCTGATATCATTCCATAGAACCAGAGTCAGCAAAATATGGACTGCAAGCTAAATGCAGCTTGCTGCTCATTCTTGCAGGCCCACAACTGAAAATGGTCTTTAGTGATTCTTAACTTTCAAGTTTTCAGTGTCAATAAAGTTTTGTTGAAACACAGCCATGTTCATTTGTATATATACTTTTACAGATGCTCTTTTCCAGTTAAACAAATCATACACTGCCCTGAACTACACACTAAGCCATTTAGTTTTGATCTAAATAATTATATGTAACACATATATCACATACACATACACACTTTTTAATAGGAATATCTACATTCTGAATCTATTTAATCAGAATGTCTACACTCTTTGGAATCAAAATTTAGACATAATTCATTCAAAGAATATGTTGCTATTTGTAGTTTTTCATAATTGTGAAGGAATTGCAGATTTTTTTAAGGTAGTATTTTGGCAGGGTGATTTTTACAGGTGTCTTTATAGGTAATATAATGTGATTTGTTTAACTGAAAAAAGCAGCTGTGAGAGTATATAAACAAATGAACATTCCTATGTTCTAATAAAACTTTATAGACACCAAAAAATTGAAAATTAAAAAACCTAACTGTACTAAACATTGTGCAATTTAATTTTGATCTAAATAAATTATACATAAAAGGACAGATACACACACATATACTTTTTAATCCAAATATCTGTATTCTGAGTCTGTCTTTAATCAGAATGTCTACATTGTTTGGAATTAAAATTTAATCAGAATATCTACATTCCGAATATTTGTCCTTGATCAGAATGTCTGCATTATTTGGAATCAAAATTTAGATATAATTCATTGAAAAGTATGTTGGCATTGCATTTTTTCACAAAGGACAATAGATTATTTTAAGGGAGCACTTTGGCAGGGTGACTTTTATAAGTGTCCTTGTGCACAATATATGCTGACCTATTTGAACCTAATTTATTCAGAGCCATAAGTTTTGAAAGACAATTTTGAACAAATGAACCCATCACTACAAGTCAAAAATTTGTCTCTACTTTATTATGATATTGACTTCCTTTCTTTTTGGTTCATCGGTTGTATCTTCATGACAATGTTCAAGCACCAGACTGATTGGACAGACACTATCATCCAAGTTGGTCTGTAGTAACTGAAGTTTATGGTCCTCTGTAGACCCGACAGCCACAAGCCCTATCCAAAGGCCCAACTGGCATCCAAATTTGATGGCCAGTTTTCTCAACAAGTAAATTACTTTTCACTGTTGTCTGTAGCATTTATGTCATTTTGTGTATTGAGAATCAACTAGAACGCATTATAGTAGTCCAGCTGGATATGACAAATGTGTACATCACTGTGGCAGAATCTTAATTTGGAAGAAAGTATGCAGCCTTCAAGCCAGCTGGAGTTGGAAGATGGCATTTCCAGCCACAGTAGCTGTTAGGGAGTCCAGAAGCAACAGAGTCCAGTAACACCACAAAGCTGTTTGTGTTTCATGGGTATGATGTCCCGATTGCCAGCAAAACAGCACTTCTCTGTATTTACTCTAAATACTTCTGCCTATCAGCATCACTTTTGTCTTGCCTGGATTCGACTTCTGCCAGCTACATTTTATCCAAGTTCTTGATTCTGGCAGGCTTGGAGGCAGCTAGCAGTAATGCAAGGGATTTGACACAAAGAAAATGGAGAGCAAGGGACTTCCACTACTAGGAGCAGTCAGGGGCAAAGTAACCAAAATTTCTCTCAGATTCGTATAATAAGGAGGCCTTAGAAAAGTGAAGAGCTATGCATTTCAGACTCTAAGGAGCAACAGTGACTCTCTAAGTAGCTAATCATTTTATATGCATCGTTTTACATTATCATTTCCAAAATTAAGCTGACAATAATAGAAAGGAAGCAATACTTTTGGGAGAATTTCTGTTCATAAAAGGGTCATTGATATTTTTCTGATAGAATTAAAATATGAAGTGAAAATCATAAGAACTTAGAATGGAAAGATACAGATTTGAGGTCAATCTTTGCTTCTTAATGTAGGTATAACACTGGGAAGTTATTCAAATCACTGTATCCTAACTTCATGAAAACAAACATCATAGCAATTTCTTTTTCTCTCAGTGTTTTAGCTAACATCAAATAAACTTCATAAATAATAAAGAACTGTTCTTATATAGTAACATTGACTTTTATTATTATTTGGTAAAGGGTCTCACTACACAGCTCGTACCCACGAGTGAGACTCTCTCAGCTTCTCCAGTGCTGGGATTACAAGTGTACACCATACACCACCACAGCCATCTCAGTGGCTGGCTCAGGGCACCCGGGGGCTGGTGTGGCCTGAGGTGCCAGGGATCAAACCCCTGGTCCCTGTGCTTGCCTATGCAGGCTCTTAGCCTGCTGAGCTATTGTGTTGACTTTTACTATCATTCATGTGGTTACACTTTCTTGTACAGTTGTAATTTCAGAGTATAGATAATTCTTGCATATAAAAATTTAGATCTGTGTCTGAAAATTCCTGAATAAAACTTATTTGAAAAAAAAACCTTTTCTCTTTCAGCTCCCAGAATTTAGCCAAGGCTCAGGATAAGTTCAGAACTTCAGAAGAACAGATTGTCTGAATTTATTTTCAAAAACTTATTTGGAGTAAGAGTTGAAACACTCGACAGGTTGAATCCGCTTGCCCAGCAAGCACTGGGGAATGGCTGAATGGAAGATGCTCACTAGATTTGCACATTTGATCTTTCACAATTTAAAATTTATGTCAAAATCTGACCTTAGTGTAACTAATTAATCAAGTTTTCTGAAATTGTTCTTTTATTTTTAGTTTACTTTCTGGCATTCCACTAGACATCTCTCAGGACTGCTATCTAGCTTAGAAGCCCCATCCCCTTCTGTCAGCTCCTGCCCCTGATTACACCATGGAGAATCATCTGAAACTTCATTCTGTGTCCAATGAACATCCAAAGAATACATTTAGTGCATTGATTTACTCATTCATTCAGTGTGAACTTCTGTGTGGCATCTGTGTGTCAGACATGATGCTAGTGGGGGGACGATAAGACAAAAATAGACATAGCCTGTGCTTTCCTGGAGTTTATGTTAGAGCGTTAACCCAAGTTCATTCTTCCAACCAATAGTTACTGAATGTTTACTGTCCATGAGGCATTATTCTAAAGTCTAGGAGCTCAGACATAACTACAAAAGTCATTTTATAAATCATAGTTGGATGATACATAATGGTAAGGGCATTTTCCTGTGCTGCTCTGCTGTTTTTAGGAAGCTTAGTGACAACATGGCACATACACACCAGAGTCTTGAACTCTGGAATGAAAATGATAGCACAAGCACTTCCATAACAGTTTGAACAGTGAAAGTGTTAAGCACTTGTAGTCTTGCTGCCTCATGCGCACCCCATCTGTGCAGGGGAACCAGGGATGCCAGGACTAGTCCAGTATCTGAGTGCCCAAGTAAGTCGCCCCCAGATCACTGTACTGTTAAGGAAATTGAGAAGGACGTACAACTTGGAAGAAGTAAGAGAAGCAGGAGGAGCCAAGGAGAAGGAGGGGATGGGAGGAGGAAGAAGGGAGAGGAGAAGGAAGAGGGGAGAGGAGGAGGAAGAGAAGGAGAGGAGGAGAATAGGAATTTAATTGTATCACGTTGGCAATGTTTCTTTCATTACGACATTAAGAAAATTCTTTTTATGCTGTAAATTTTGCTTGCTGATTTACTGTTATATGACAGTTGAACTCTGCTGTATTCAAAGATTAGAATCATATGTAAATACAGTATCTATAAGTGTATCAGAAGAAGAAAAGAAAGCATTTTTATTAAAACATACTTTATAGCAAGCAAGTATTTTATGAAAATGTCATTGGTTTCTCCATTGATTTGTGTTGGAAAGAAAAAAATACATCAAAGAATTGAGAATATGACCGCCTTTAGTTGTTTTGCTTACAAATTCATCTATATTCTATATTCCATAAATTAACTAACAGTGTATCCAGACATTTTTAACTTCATTCTGAAGGAAATTTTGAATTTTCTAGCACCAGGAATGAGAAAAACTGAAAAGATTTATTAAAAACTTCCAAATCTTGATGAGGCTACTAAATTGCACAGGTATTATGCTTGCGGGAGCTGATACCACTGCGATTTTCAAAGTGTGAGCTCAATAAGATAAATAAATTTTTACAAGTGTGATTCTCAAATAAAAATCAATTTAACAGATTAATATTTAAACAAAACCTACAGATAAAATAAGCTTAGATCTTTAATGAAAGCATTCTTTACAATGTCCTATTCGTCTTCTTTGGAGAAATTCTTTTTGATTACACTTTTAGATGTATTTTAAGCTGACTGGAGCATGAGTTAATAAAAATCCATCCCGGGGAGATAGCTCCATGGCATGAGCGCCTGCCTGGCAACTGCAAGGCCCCGAGTTGGATCCTGATTACTGCATGCCCTGCCGACCTGAAACCAGGTGCGGTGGCCCACACCTGCAATCCCAGTGCTGGGGAGGCTGAGACAGGAAGGTCACTACGAGTCTGAACTGGGTAGCAAGACCCTGTGTCAAAAATAAATAAATAAATGGTAGGAATATTTTCAGTTAAAATAAGATGCTGAAATCAGCCTTGTTTTTGTTTTTGTTTTGTTTTGTTTTGTCCTTTTTTGAGACAGGGTCTCACTATGCAGTTCAGACTGGCCTTAAACTCATTTTGTAGTCCAGGCTGGTCTTGAACTCATAACAATCCTCCTGCCTCAGCCTCCCAAGTGCTCAGCCTTGTTTTTGAATATAGCAATCCATCCTGAAATTAGAAGATAATAAAGATTTGCAGTTATCAGAGGAGTCAAATAATTTTTATTAGGAGATTGATAGTCCTAGATGGTGGAGATTGAGGAGAGGAGAAAGAGGAGGAGAAATCAGGAAATGAGCTGTAACTCCCTAGAAAATGCTACAGAGGACATGAATTGAAATCACTTAAATTCTATTAAGATCAAAGCTATTTTAACCACTACTTGCCAGTAGTGGTATTTTAACCACTACAGCTATTAGATAAATTTATTGCTCAAGGGCAGAATTCAGCATATACAGCCTAGCATGAAATTCTATTTCTGCCACTTACTAGTTGGAGATCTTAGAGATGTAACTAAATATCTTTATCTTGAATTTCTGATCTGCAAAAGGGAGTTCTGGTACCTCTTCCAGGGCTTTTGGATTAGTATATACAGTTTTCAGAGCAACATTCTTAAACTACTTTGATGCAAGACTAAAATGTTCTTTGAACAGGAATTTACTGAACACACTTCTGTACTAAGTAGTGTCAGCTGATAAAATGTTTGTAAAAGTAAATAATTTTCCTTGTCATCTTAATGATAGCTCAGACAGTACCAAATGTGCACCAGACTTTGTTGCAATGACAACAAATCCCTGACATTAAAAAGTTTTGGAATGTGAAAACACCTATTTTTTTAATGTATTTAATATAGGGTCTACAGGGCCTTACTACACAGATCAGACTCATAGTAATCCTCCTGCTTTTCGCCTCCCAAGCGCTGGGATTACAGGCACGCACCATTATGCCCAATCTCAATCATGAGGGGTGGGGAGGGGTGCAGGGCTTGCACTGCATGCCAGGATCAAACACTGGTCTCTGCGTCTTCCTAAATAGGCACTTTAATCCTCTGAGCTATCTGGTTGGCCCAAAATACCTAAACTTTATAGGGGGAAAAAACATTGATCTAAACAATCCAAAGTACACATATGACCATATGACTGACGAACATTAAGAAAGGACTTGATATCTAAATTACTATTTCTCATGTATGATGCGGATTAGAAGAAACATGAGATTTAACATGAGATTGTTAAATTGTCTATAGGTTCCCCACATAGACAAGGAAAATCAGAATCTCTTAGGGGTGGTTCCTAGACAGAAACATATTTAAAATACCCACAGCTGAGTCTAACCTGTAATTAGGATGGAGGGATCCTAGAA
>PVKA01002180.1:97838-130144 GCA_004027165.1 Ctenomys sociabilis
TTTTTTTTTTTTTTTTTTTTTTTTTTTTTTTTTTTTTTTTTTTTTTTTTTTTGTCTTTTTGAGACAGGGTCTCACTGTGCAGTTCAGGCTGGCCTTAAGCTCACTTTGTAGCTCAGGCTGGTCTCGAACTCACAACAATCCTCCTGCCTCAGCCTCCCTAGTGCTGGGATTACAGGCCTGCGCCACCACGCCCGGCTCCTAATTTCTTCTGGACCAACGTGGATTACTTAGTCTCTTGTCCGGTTCATTGAATGTAAATAAAAACTAATGATCATAACCAATGGATATAAAAATAATCCTCCCTTTCAATTTATTATTTTCCTCATAATTTATTATCTTCTTCATAATAAAATTCTCATAACATGAAATAACATTTGGGAAAATTTGAATGTAACAATAATAATGCAATTATTAAATAGGCATAAATATAAATGCATGCTAATAACATTTACATAATAAAGCTGATGGTGAAGAAAGAAGAGTTATAAAAGAAATCTGTGATTTTTCTACTTGCAAACTTCATAGGCTGGAAGGAGTTAGCAAACCATAGATGCACAGAAAAAAAGTAATTAAAAAGAAGTATACTATAGTTAAAGATTTCTTTTTGTATTTTTTAGGGAAAAACCTACAGGGTCTCACTACTAGATCGCACTCGTAGTAATCCGCCTGTGTACAGCCTCCCAAGAGCTGGGATTACAGGCGTGCTCTGCCAAACCCAGTCTCATCTGTCCTCTCAGCAGGCCCTGGGGGCAGGGCTGGCACACCGACCCTGAACCCTTGGGCCCTGGACCTGCTTGCAGGTGCTTTAACTTGCTGAGCTATTTGGCCAGCCCACATGGTTGCAGATTAAAGATCCTTCGTTTTGTAGCTTTTACTATGAATGACTGAAGCAAAACATTTATTTCCTAAAAGTCAGGTTTAAATATCTCAAGGCTTTAAAAAGAAAAATGGTGCAGGGCTGGGCAGTCAGTCTACGCGCCTGCCTGGCAAGCTCGACCTGGGATTCGATCCATGGTACCACATGCCAGGCATCGCTGCGCCAAGCTGGCTGCTGAAACAAGGCATGGTGATGCACGCGTGTAATCCCAGCGCTGGGGAAGCTGATGCAGGAGGCTTGCTGCGAGTCTAAGCTGTAGCAAGATACTGTACCAAATAAATAAATAAATAATTTTTTAAATTGGTGCACATTAAAAACGTTTCTTAGTTCAAAGATGTTCTTTGTAGATAGACTCCACAATTGCTACTAGTAGCATGGCTCTTTTCTTCAGTGTTCAAATATAATTCGTTTTTATTATGCTTACTTCAAATTTCCTAAAGGATATTTTCTGTTTACATTTATTCACAAGAGGCTTCTTCTTAACTCTGCTCTTCTCTTGAAATAGATATCTGCTGCAGAAAATAATGGAAATGAATCAGGCGTGAGAGAGCTGCTGAAAAGGATTGTACAGAAAGAAAACTGGTTTTCTGCCTTTCTGGATATTCTTCATCAAACAGGAAACAGTGCCCTTGCCCAGGAGTTAACAGGTGTTGATCACTCTGAAAGCAATGAAGGTATTTCTAAATTTACTGAGAAAGGTTTTGCACATTTTTGCCTAGTGTAAAGTGAAGCTTGTAAATAAAATGCCAAACCTCAAGACTTTTAGAATTGAAATTTTATACTGAGAAGGGGCTTGATCAGTCACTTACTTAATCACCTTCCCAAATGAGAAACTTGATGCCTGAGAAATAAACTAACTGACCCGAGACGTACACTGAGCAAGCAAGGCGAGGACACTGGTGCTGGGCTTCTCGCGCACCCGCGGTCGGTCTACTGTCAGGCTCACCCTGGAAACACGGCAGCAGGCTGAAATGAAAATGTGTTTGACATTGCAGAAGACTCAAACAAATTAGAAGAAAATATTATAGTATTGTAACTGTGCCGCATACCCTTAAGAATATTTTCATTATTTTTTTACTTTAAAGGGAATAAAAAAATAACGATACAGAATTTCAAACCAAGATGGAAGGAAATTAACATGATTGTTATATTGCATTTTTGGGTGAATATACCTATGCATATATCCATACAGAGAGTCAAGGAAAGATACAGAGAAGAGGGAGAGGCAGAGAGAGAGAGAGAGAGAGGAAAAGAGACAGAGAGAGAGACAGAGACAAGCAAAGGGATAGAGCAACAGAGAAAGACAGAGAGAGAGAGACAATACTGCATATTGCTATGGTCAAAGTAGTTGTTCAGATTACCAGATATTAGTATGTAAAATCGATCAAACAACTAGGTATTAACTGTTCCTTTTCATAAGCCAATAGAAATCAGTAGTATAATTATCTTAGATCTTGTGTAATATATATATATATATATATATATATATATATATATATATATATATATATATACTTTTTCCTTTCTCTCTCCCTCCCCCCTCTTTCTTTCTTTCCTCCCACCCCATCCCAGTTGTTCTTTCTTTTTGAACAGTTTCTTTCCCTTTCACAGTATCTACTGTACCTTTTGTATTTCATTTACTCTTTTAGTTTCTTAAACCATTTGGTAAAGAACTTATAATTGTGAAGATATTTGAACTTTACCTAGTATGAATTTTTCAGACATTTGATAATAATACTATTTTAATCCTTTTGCATGTATTAGTTATACATCTAACTTAAAATGACACTTTAATTTCCATAGAATGTAGCTGATGTTTGCAAACTATCAGATATAAGACAAATTCAGCGTTAATTGTTAAGGGCCAGTGAGGCATCTCAGCCAACTAAGCACCTGCAGGGACTGGGGTTCAGTCCCCTGCACCACATGCCACACTGGCCCCACCTCCAGGCATGCTAAGCAGGCCCCTGAGATGGGGCATGGTGACACACTCCTGTAATGCCATCACTGAGGAGGCTGAGACAGGAGGATCATTATGAGTCCAAGCTGCACAGCAAGACCCTATACCAAATAAATAAATAAATTTTCAAATGTGAGTACAAAATCCCTATTCACATATACCATACCTTCTAGTGGAAGGAGATTCACACTAAATTTTCTGAATTTACATATGGAATGTAAAAGCAGATTGTCATAGGTGGCATAAAAAAATGTGAGCAGTGAACCAAAATAACTGAATTATTGAAGAAATCACACATTACATTCCTCAGTGAATTATTTTATGAAACAGCTTAATTTTTTCAATGGCTTGAAATACAGAAATATATGAATGTGTTTATTTTACTCATTTAAAAATGGTTCATTTCACTTTTAAATGTCAGATAATAGTATTTCACTTTCAAATGCTCCCTACAGCTTGAAAAGCTGTCTATCTCTTCTCTTTCTCCAGCTTCAAGTAAATCATCTTCTCTTAATTAAAAAACATTTAGACAATAATTCTATGCTTCATCCACTAACCAATTCTGTGTTTCTATTATCATTGTGTGATTGCCTTTTTGGGTAAACATACCCATGTGTATATTCATACACAGAGTCAGGAAAGATACAGAGAAGAGGGAGAGACAGACAGAGAGAGAGAGAGAGAAAGAGAGAGAGAGAGAAGAGAGAGAGAGAAGAAAGAAAGAAACAGACACAGAGAGATAAGCAAAGAGATAGAGCAACAGAGGCAGACAGAGAAAGACAGAGCGAGAGAGACAAAAGTCAGGGAAATGGTTCAGTGGAATAAGCACTTCGCTGGTAAGTGCAAGGACCTGAGTTCAATACCCGGTTTGGCAAAAAAAAAAGAGAGAGAGAGAGACAATGAAGCAACAGTCAATTATTTGAATGTGAGGTATTAAAATGCTGAGAAGTATAACACAGCATTAATGGATGTATGTGCAGATGGACAAGGAGGAGTACAGAGTAATCAAACGATGCTGGGTGAGTTCACTGTTCTTTGCCTCCCATAAACACTGTACCTGCTCATATGCTTGAGGTCAACCAAAAGTAAAAAACTCAAAAGACCACACAGCTATCTTTCTGGAATTATTCAAGTATTGTGGGACCTTAGTCAAAGGTGATCAATCTAGCTTTAAAAAGACAGATAGAAAAATCCATGACCTTTCTATCAGCATGGTTCAGGGTTTCTGTCACTGTTTCCATTTATCCCACAAAGTGCAGAGGTATAAAAATCAGTTTCATTAAGAACTATACATACTAGGTTGGTGAGATAGTTCAGCGGACTAAGCACCTGCTTACACAGGTGCAAGGACCGGGATTTGATAGCTGGTACCATATGCCATGCTGGCCGTACCCCCCCCCCAGGCACACTGAGCTGGCCACCAAGATGGGGCGTGGTGGCACACACCTGTAATCGTGGCACTTAGGAGACTGAAAACTAGAGGATCACTATGAGTCCAAGCTGCACAGTGAGACCCTGTACCAAATATGTTAAAAAAAAAAAAACTTGTTTTGCTTTGGTTCTGCAGAGAAACCTCAATGGTGCCAATTCTGTGCGACATGTAGATAACTTTTCCTCCTGTGTGTATATCATTTCCCATCCACTTTCCCAAAGCATAAATCTATTGTGAACAGAAGTCTGAAGGGCTTGTTGTCAGAGCGTGAAGCCCTCAGTCTTACATACCTCAAAGCAAGCCTGGACCCTAACCGAGACCTCCCCCTCTCATCTTAAATGCCTTTTCACAGCCCCATGAGATAATTACCGTCTATTAACAATCACTCTAGAACTTGAATTTCAATGGAAAATAGTCTAGTTTTCTTGTTGTTTCCTAGGGTAAGTTGACCTCTTTGTGTCAAGGAATGTTTTGAAAGACAGTTTCCAGACCATAAAGACCTTGTCGTATCCAGCTTCTTAAAAGCCCTGACTATTTTACATTCAGTCCATTGAGATAATTGTTTAGAGAAAAATACAGAAGACCCATTTCAAAGTGTCTTCTGCATCCTCCTGACATAGACCTGTGTGTAGGAATATTTCTCTCTAAGGTTTCTCTTTTTCTTTGTGGTGGTGCTGAGGATCCAGCTCAGAGCCCTGTGCAAGGTAGGCAAGATCTCTACCTCTGCACTGTACACCCGGCTGCTGAGGTATTATTAGGGTCCCTTTTATTAGGTGCCTTGTATATGCTTAGTGGCATTTTTTGAATTACAGTCTTTTTAAACAAAGGCAGTCTAGGTACAGTATTTCTAGTAAATACAAATTAATGCCAATTTTTCAACACACCTTATTACACACATACAGCATCTTCATGCCTTCCTGAGCCCTTTCCTTATGTGCCATAACTTCATATTATGATGAGGTGTTTGTGAGTCTAAGAATGTCTTTGAGACTAATTTATTCAGATTCCCTCAACCCAGCTGTATCTACTGCTTCACCACAACCAAGTACCTCTCATAAAAATAGGAGAGGCCTAATGACAAAAAAAAAAGGCACCAATTACCCATCTTTTGTTTCCCCCTCCTTGTGTCCACCACAGTGTGCTCTTGCAGCTGGAGTTTGCTTCCCTTCCAACAAAAGGGCTGATATAGACTTTCACTCAGCTATCTGGCCTATTACACAAACAGTGAATGCTGCAGAAATGAGTCTCTAAGGGCCAGGGAGATAGCTCAGTGTCTGCCTGACAGGTCCTGCGTTCAATCCCTAGTACCAAAAAAGTCAAAGAAAGAATTGAGGTTCTAAGGTCCTTCTGAAGACTGGATAGATGTCAAATCCTGTGGCCTCTCCTACTACCACTATATCCATTCAGACTCACTGTTAACCAACTCATTCTACACAGATTTCCTTTTCTTTTCCTGAGGAAAATCAATGAGGACAGTCAGGAGAAAACACTTGGCATATTTTTCTAGTGGTCCTTGATGATATTTTGACCACAAATGTATTTGTGGCTATTCTTTTTTTTTTTGTTGTTGTGATTAATTTTATTGAGAAACAAATAGCAATGAGATAGTTTGAAAACCGATTAGCATGACAGTTTCAATAATTAATATATTGTATATTGTTGTCTTCATAGTGGTTATTCATTGTACAAGATGCAGACATGATATCCTGTCCAAACATTATTACTACAAATCTTTCTTCTCATCAGGTTAAGAGAAAGTAGCTATATATCTATCCTATTTTGTATATACAGATACAAAATGGTCCTTCATTTATATCCTCTTTTTTTGTTCAGTTTTTTCAGAGATGGGTATTCCATTGTCATTTAAATATTATAAGTGCATGAATTCAGCAAAATAATCCAAGGAGAAAAGGTGGGAAACATGACAGGGACAAAACCATACATTTATATGCACAAGATGGCTAAGAAAATGATCCTGAAAATCTTTAGCAGGTTTTTTGAAATTAGCAATTAATTGGTAGAATTCCCACCCTAACTATATATGCTGATACCTGTGAGCCAAGCAACTGCAGTGAAGACAACAATGTGTAATACTAGGGCCATGCTTGGAATGCCTGTCATTCTGGGCTGTTCTTATGAAAAGATCAGGCACTAAAAGATGAGCCCTGATGAGTGCAGTTGCGCCCTCTCAGGACGTACATGTTGAAACCTTAGCCCTAGTATGGCTATATCTGGAGATGGGCATTAAGAAGTGATTAAATGAGCTCAGAGTGATGGGGCCTTCATACAATAGAACGATGGCCTTGTAAGGACAAGAGGACGAAGTCTCAGCATCCTTACCATGATAACACAGAGAGAAGGTAACTGTCGACTGCTACAGAAGAGACATATCTAGGTCTGCTCTCACCTTGACCTTGTATGTCCAATCACCGAAACTTTGGAAAATCTGTTATTTAAGGCACTTGGCCAATGCTGTTTTTGTTCTCCTGACCTGAGCTAACGAATATATACTTTGGTACCAAGCATCATGATCCTGCTTTAAACATACAGAGATATAGGAATGTGAAAGTGACTTGAAAAGTCACAAGAAGAAAGAGGAGCATTTCTTTTTCTCTTCACTATGTGAGGACAGTATGATGGTAACTGAGAACATTCCACAAAGGGCCCTGCGGAGTAAATTTCAATTATTTAAATAACCAGTCAGGTACAGGATCCTGCTCCCTCAGCCACGCACCCCCACTCCTCCCCTGAATTTGTGGTCTCTGGCCAAGACCATGACCTCACTTGGCTCCTTAGTAAACTAAGGATTATAATATTGTTTATCACTGAGATTTATGTAAAGTGCTTCATGATAAGCACAAAGTAAAGTGGTAACTATAATTACTAACCCAAACATACTTGATAACTGGCCTTAAACATTGTCAAGTTGGCTTTTTAGCTGAAATCACAGCCATTTTTTTCCAGAAAATTCTCCAGGTAAAATTGAACCCATTTCCCCTTTATATGTTAAGGAATGTAATCATTATAAAAATTATTCACTGTGTTCATATTAAAAGTAAAAAATACTGTGTCATAATGAACCACTCATTCTAAACCTTTCAAACAGTCACGGTTTCAAAGAATATTATTGCAAATCTTTATCAGGGGTCTCAGTTTTATTTTCATGATGAACAATAACAGCTATTTATATAATTTATAATTTTGCATTACAATTCAGTTTACACACCATTCATGTTTTGAAAGTGAATAAATGTAGGCAGATAACCTCCAGTTGATAGCTCTGTTTTCCTTTGTCCTTAACAGTAACATTTATACATATGGTATAGTATAAAAATCAGTTGCTCTGTCTTTTACACTCTTAATATTTTATTCACAGAGATTGAGAATTTGCCACATGCAGAAGATCCTGGCATTAACGAGTCACTTCTTTCAGCCTCAGAGCAGCCAATTCTAGAGAGGGAGGACGGGGGCAAGGAGAGTAATCTGTTGGAGTTGTCGTCTGCAGATTCTTCCATAATTTCAGGTATTTGACGCATGGAGATGTTTTACATACACTTCCAGAATTGTTATTCCAGAAGAATCAGCTGGGGCGTCAATGACATCAGTGTCTATTAAACATGGGAGGAAGTTTGGACTTGGGGACTAAAGTTTTTGCATACTTTTATTAAAATAATATTTTTAGGAGATTAAATTGGAATAATTCCTCTTTGGCTTACCCATTTTAAATGAAAAAGATGAACATTTTTGTTTCCAATTTTCTTAAAATATCTGTGGTCGTTCTAATACAATTATTGTCATAAGCATGTGCTATATTTTATGGTTCCCAAAATGTTTACATTAATCAATTTAATTCACCCAAACCTCCTCCATATACTTAGGACACTTCCACTTCCCTATTTTTGTGGACAGAGATCTCAGAGATGTTCCACTGTTTCACCAAGGAAGGTGAAGCCATACTAAAGTACAGTCAACTTGAGTTTCAGTAATTAAATGGTATGAGGACCAACTATTAACCTCTCTACCTTTTTGGTACTGAAACAATCTGGAAGAAGCAAAGTAATCATTTTTCTTCCTTTAATATACTTAGGGTATGAGAATCTTATCTTTCCTTCTGTTCCTTCCAAATGTCTACATTGTATTTCCAGAATAAATAATTAAAGTGTGTGGTATGCTAACAAATGTAGCAAGTAGCTCTCGGAGGCAAGGAAAAAAAATTTGATTTCTAATATCATTTGCCAATATCTGTGATGTAGATATTTTAGTCTTCTCAGCCTAAGTCCCTGGTGGCCAGGCTAGGAAGAGATGCGCAATAACAGGATGTCACTGGCTAGTATTTGCACTGTCCATGTACATAGACATAACAGATAAGCCCAACATACTGTCTTGAAGCGAAATCAAAATCAATCATAACAGCAAAATCTACTAAAATGATGAGAAGGTGCAGACTTTTAGAGTGTTTTCTCCCATTTGAAATTCAATTTATCTAATTATAAACTTACATAATTTTTTAAAAGACTGTGCTTAAAAATGGGATTACAGCATTCTCAGATATTCAGCAACTGGATTTTGTCAAGTGGTATAAAGTGGCTCTTGGTTTGCCACCGCCAAGTGTATTAATTCTACCTACAAAGTGCTGTAGAGGTGCAAACACATTCTCATAGAACAGCTAGCTGGTCTACGTGTGTGTCTCCTCAGTTCTATCACATGGCTAGGCAAGTATGAGTAACGGTTTGTTTCCTGGGCTCAATAAATGCTCCTCGATAGGGTGGCTTTATTTGGGTGCAGTATAATTAATTAACCAATTGTTGATCATTTAGTGTTTTTCTGAATTACTACATCATGAAAAGTGTGTTGATCTCCCTCTGTATTACTTCCTAAAATCGCACACAATTGGAATTTCTGGTTCTAATGACTTTCACTATTTCAATGCATATGATAAAGTCAAATTCCACTGTACCAATTTACTATTCTCCCACAGTAGATGAGAGTGCCTTATTACCATGAATTTTCTTCTACACATTCAGTGATATCATTCATTTTCAATCTTTTGCCAATTTGGATGCTATTAAAATAGTATTTTCTTATTTGAATTTTAGCTACAATGTTCTAGTAAGTTCCTTTTCTTTGTGTTGGTGTTGACTGTATTCGTTTTCCTATTAGGAGATTTATGTTCTTTTTGCTGAATTTATATAAACTATTGAAATCTATCAGGTATCAGTCTTTTGTACAAATAGTACCAAGTGGTTTGCTTGCTTTTTAGGCTTATAGTATCTTGCTTTATTGCTTTCTGTTATATAGAGTGTTGGGCTTATTTTTTTAATGCAATGCTTCTAAACCATCTGGAGGAGGAGGTTTATTGAAATTCAGATGCTGATTCAATAATTGTGGAGGAGGGCCTGACATTCTACCTTTTTCACGAGCATTCAGATGCTGCCGCTGCTATTGGTTGGGATTTCGATATATAAAATAACAAAGCTTTGAAATCTGAATTCTAGTGGAGCTTTATTATCTATTTAAATACTTTCCGATATCAATATTCTATGGAGAAGCCAAAAACCCAGTATCTGAAGTTGGAGTGGAGTTCTCATGTTTTAATAAATTATCTTGATTAGTTCCCTGACATCGCTGTAGGAAGTTTTATAAATTCATCATAAAAAGAGTTAAAAACCGAATTGAAGCTTAAAAAAAAAGACAAACATGAATCTTAAATGAGAGTTTTTCACCAAAACTCACCAGGCACAACTTAGCAGTTTGAGTTTATCTACTCTGAGTTTCAAAGTAAACAAAATTAAAAGCAAACATTTTAAATATATTTTCCTTTTTCACTTTTTAGTAAAAAGCTTCCATTTTTTTTAAATTTTAAGTGTATCTTGTATGAAAATTTAGATTTTAATAATTCTCTTAGGAAATAGAAAAAGTTTGGAGGCATCTGTGTGCTTCCACTCTGGGAATGTCACACAGACAGAAGTCACCTTTAGCTCTCCAGACAGTAAGCGATACAAAAGAAAGCTACAGGATATCAAACCATGGAATACCCTGAAAGCACCCAGGTGTTCAGTTAGCTGAGGGAAGTGGGTCTCATCCAGTCCACAGTTCTCTTGTACGCAGCCGCCTCTTCATGTCTGCGCTTCTTGTACATACTTGTGAGCAGGCTAGGCCAGCCCATGCGGGCCCTTTCCCGCACAGTACCACGCGTGGTTCATTTATAAACACATACTGCCTTTGCGCTAAAGCTTTGCTGTAGTCACTGCTGATGCGGAATGCTATGGATCATTTCAAGTATTCTGTTGATTTGTACCTTAGGAACCAAGAATTATCAATATAAATAACTTATAAAGTATCATCAACCCATAGAAGTTATTGAAGCCCCACCTTTTTTGAAGCCCTTCTGACTGAACTTTTTTGTAGCAAAATTATATATGGAAGAAAATTGCCTACAAAGGCATTCTCAACATTAACAATCAAAATAAATGTGGAAGCATTCCATGGTTCTTAATAGGTATTTGCATAATTTGTTATCTATTTTCCTGTGTATGAGCAATATCTCTTTATTTTGAATTCCAACATATTGAGTTAATATTTCAGATAGTCACCAAAACAGCAGTTGAAGAAGCTTCTACTCCAGCTATATACATTCTGTAAATAAGAACTTTTCATGTGCAGAAAAAAAAACAAATTATTACTAAAATTGAGACATCTCAGTATTATTAAGGAAACAGTTTTGAGATTGTTTTCAGTGTGTAGTTGTATTACTGAATCCAGATATTATTAATTATTTATATCTTTAATCTGAAGAGTCCTCATATGTTGCTTTCTAGTACACCTTGCTTCTTAATGCAGCTAACCACTACCATCAGTAACAGTGGTTCCCTCGACATCAATTTTAATTGCATTTGTCTTTCACACTCAGGTTAATGTGTCAAAATTCTCTGTCAGGTAATTTTGAAGGAAAGATTCTTTCTGTCTCCACACTCGGTGCTAGCAGTTCTCTCTTCTTTCTTCTCACTATTGACAATCAATTGCCTCACATTAAAAGATGGATAATAGTTCAGATGTAGCAAAAATTCCCAAGCTAACATCGCCATTGCCAAACAATACATGTATCAAACTGTTAATATGCTTTTCCTTATTATATATTCATCATTTCTTATTCTTCTTTTGTATACTGTTTTATTTTTAAAATAAAATTAAAATAATTTAAAAAATTAGAAATGACACAGAATTTCACTAAACAAGATTGTAGCAATTAATTTTAGATGTAACAGTCATTTGGAAGTGGCTGGTCATATAATAAAAATATATTACAAAATGATTTTTTTCAGACCTTATTTCTAGAAAAGCACCAGCGAGACCCAAAACATGCATTTGTTTTCTTCTATTAAGATACATTAATTAAGTAGACAGCTTATTGGTATCTTTAATTTTATAAATTTACAGCAAAGTTATTTAGTTTAATTATATTATTGTTTTACTAAAACAAGTAGTTATTTTAAATGGACCTTGTCATACTTTTCCATGACTAATGTCCTCTAACAAAATAAATGATATTACATATTAAATAAATGTAAAAAGTAAAATTTGAAGCCGGGCATGGTGGCATATGCCTGTAATCCCAGCACTCGGGAGGCTGAGGCAGGAGGATTGCTGTGAGTTCGAGACCAGCCTGAGCTACAAAGTGAGCTTAAGGCCAGCCTGAACTGCATAGTGAGACCCTGTGTCAAAAAGGCAAAAAAAAAAAAAAAAAGAAAAAAGTAAAATTTGAATAAACTCTCTTTTTTGTTTTTCTTGGTCAAGTTAAACAGAAAATGCATGAAAGTTTTTTGTCAAATCTTCCAAGACTTTAGAAATGCAAATACTAATGTTGGCCAGCAGAGGGCGACATTATACTTACAAAGAGAAGCAAACTTCACTGCTGCAGTGTGGAAAATTATCCTGTAACCGCGGAATGTGCCACGGGTGCACATAGTGCGCATGACTATGAATGCATGTGTATATTTTGATTTATATATTCGTTCACGTGAAGATTTTAAAATTCCACCCCAGCTAATGAGCTCACCAACCTGCTTGTTTTCAGACTTTCATACCTTCTTTTTCATATTCCCCCATATGTTCAACTCCTTAGGTTTATCCGGTGACATTATGCTTTGGAATATATTGTGGATATATTTTGCATAGATCATGTTCTGTAGGAGGGGTTTAAAAATTGACCTTTATGAAACAGCCTTCTTCTCCCTAGCCCAATCTGTTGTAGCACTTTTTTTGTTGTTGTTGTTTTGTTTTGCCTTTTTATAGACCAAAGTCCAATCTTAGATTTGGTCTATACTAATCTCTGTAAAAGTGCCACACAATTTATCCTTGCACTTGAGGACCAGAATAATGTGATACAGCAGAAACCTGTAAAAATCTAAAGATTTTAAGAATCTCTAGAAATAAAATACCATAGCATTTGAGACCTAAGTGCAAGAGATAATGCTAACTAACATGCATCGTATATAATCATTCTATCCCAGATTCACTCCTACTGATGCTTCTTTATTTCTATACTTTAAAAAAATTACTTATCCTTAATTTTTTGAATAGTAAAGTAGTTGTATTGAATGTTTAAAAAGTAAAGGGATAAGAAGTATGGATAGTAAAGAATAATCATTTAGTTTTACTGGAATTCTACTGGAATTTTTTTCTTTTCACTTTTAAATCAAAAAACACAAAATTATAAATTAATTGCAAGTTGCTTGCTGTTTTTCAACAAAACTGCAGTTTAACAGCCACACAACATTAGACATCTATAGTTTTGAAAAACCCTGAAAGTTTAATTTTTTGGATTGACTACAAAGGCTAGTGTAATCACCTTCCAATTATTGAGAACTAAAAATACCACTGAGGCAATTCAGAGGCAGATAGTAATTTGAGCTTAGAGAGACACTCAATAGTATTAAAGGGGCTAGCACTCAGATCTCAGAGCTAAAGATATAGATATTTTATCAGAAAGAAATCCCCTGACTATGTACCTAATACTGGCTGAATTCTTTTTCATGGCACCAATTTAGTGCTACAGACCTAAAGATCTTTAAAGTTTTCTCACAAGTGAGGGTTCTAATTTTAACTTGATTACTGAACCTTACCTTTTCAATTTTAGGATGTGAAGCCAGAGTAGTAGGAAGACAGAAGTGAGTTGCTCAGGCTTTGGAACAGAGACACACAAGGTCTGTGTATTAAGAGTGTGGAGAGATAATTTCACAGGAAAGGAGATTCGCCTGGTGTCTTAGTTACTTTTCTCACTGCTGCAACAAAGTACTCGACACCCAAAATTAAAGGTGAGGGCCAGGGAGAAGGCTCAATGGAATAAGTGCTTCCCTGGCAAGTGCAAGGGCCTGAGTTCAATCTCCAGTTTCACAAAAAAAAAAAAAAAAAAAAAAAAAAAAAAAAAAAAAAAAAAAAAAGAAAAATTAAAGGTGCATTTAGCTCGTAGTTGGGAAAGGTTTCAGTCCACAGTCAGCAGGCTCCAAGGCAGGATGACAGATACCAGAGGAGAAAACAGTTCATGGCAAGCAAATGATAGCCAAACAAGCAAGGGACAACCACAGCTTCCTTCATCCTTTGTATTTCATACAGGCCACTTAGGGTGGGTAGCACTCACACCCTCAATCCTAGAGTCCTTGGGCCTATCGTTGTGCCTTGAATCATCAATCTCATACATTCTCCTCCCAGTCGCTTCTGAAAAGGCTCCACCTACGACCATAGACTAATTATTATATCTCCACAGAGCCTATGACCCTATGAGGCTCTGTGGAGATATAATAATTAGTCCATGGCCCTCAGTCTCAGGCGAAGTCTCTAGACAAAAGCAAAATGCACATAAACTTTCTTCCAAGCCATCACACACTAGCCTGGCATGCAACAACCGATGCAGTCCTTCCCAGCAGAAACCTCCTGAGCCTAATTTTGACCATCATGATTTCTATCAGCTTTCCGGGCTTTGCGCTCTGACCACAATCTCCTATAAAGAACAGCCTATGGTGTTCCAGCCACAGGTAGGGGTGTTTCTGGACCTTTCAAAACACTTCCCACAAGCCAGTTCTAAAGGTTCGTGAGACATGTGGTCAGAAAGAGTCGCAGCAACAACTTCATTCCTCTGGTACCAACTTCTCTTAGTTATTTTTCTGGTTGCTGAGACAAAATCCTGACTGACACTCAAAGTTAAAGGAGGCTTAGCTCACAGTTTGTGGAGGCTTCAGTCCTAATTGGCGGTTCCTTGCTAGGGCAGTGCGCTGGCAAGCACCACAGAAGAGAAGCAGCTCATGCCAGGCAGAGAGCAGCGAAACAGGCAAGGGACAGCCTCAGCTCTTTCTATACCTTGTACTTTATCCAGGTTATTTAGAGTGGGCAGCACTTGCTCCTTAATCCTAGTGCCCTTGAGCTCAGCATTGTGTCATTTTTCAATCCCAAGGTTACCTATTCTAGATACAGCCACTTTCGAAGCTGTCCCACCTGGGACTGCATGAGGCTTTGACACAGCCATTGCACGTGGGAAGGGTTCACAGAGGGGGTATGTGGAATGGCTTGTCTAAGCCTTCAAGGTCCTGTGCCAGATTTGTGGATGGAGTTGGCAGGCAACCCTTTGGGTCACTTGAACACCAGGAACCATAGTATAAAGCGCAAAGTATGTTTGGGAAGACATATCGCATGAGAGAAGAGGGCAGTTTAGTGAGAAGAGAGGAGAGTGGCAGTAATGTCAGTAGGACTGCGTGCATTTCTCTAACCATAACAGTTGCTTTTCCTTAGGGGGAACAGAATTAATATTTCATTGTTCGACAATTATGAAATAGCAGTTGAAATAGCACATGCAATCACTTCTGATGATAGATGTGAGAAAAGAAAGTAGCACTTCTGCCTTGGACCATTATATTGGCCATTGTAGAGATATCTTCACCCCGAAAATTGACAACCACTGCTAAATCATACTTTTTTTCCCTGCAAAGAGCTGATTGTTGAAACAATCACCTGGAAACCCTTTTATTTTATTTTATTTATTTATTTATTAAATTTTTGTTTTATTGAAGTAGAAATATCAATGAGACAGTTTTAAGATACCTTGACAAGATGGATTTGATAAATTAATACACTGCAAACTGTTTTCATAATGTTTTGGTATCATAGAAGGTACATACATGATATACTTACAGACATTATTATAGTGTATGACTCTTATCAGTAAAGAGAGTGTAGCTGTTTGCATATCTTTACCTGAGTTACATCAAAGATTCAATAATTAATACTTTCTACCTTGTTATTTTCCTAGTGGTTGTCCATAGTACTAGAAGCTGACATAATGTCCTGTGCTGCACACCCTTTTAAATACCTTTCCTCTTACTTTTTCTCTGTACGTATAAGTCTGTTTTAACTCCTACACCCTTTCTGGATGAATGCCTACAAATGAAAGAGGTTTCCAAGTCATCCTTATCTACCTTGCTGTTCTCAAACCTTGTCACTCACAAGACCCACTTCCTGGGTAGCCATCTGAGTTACTGGTCAGGTCTGAGTCCACCCAAAGACTTGCTACCTCCCCTGATGATGGGCAGTGGATGTGGGGGTCATTTGGGAGGAATAGCTCATCTCCAGGTTCTGTGCCTTAATAACTTTCTGTATTAGGACTGAAGCCGAAAGGGATAGATGGCAAAATTTAAGCCAATATCATTATGCACAATTCAAATTGAATTCTAGTTGAAGCATTTCGGCAGTAGAAATTCTATAAACAGGAGCAGAGAAGCTCCATGGATAGCCATGTGGGCCTGTGGCTCTAAGAGAGATTTTTCTCTTTGGGGAACTCATTTCCTAGAAGCTTGGATCCAGGAGAGAATATGCAAGGTGGGTGGAGGTGGCTTCTCTCCATTCTGCAGGAACACATGTTCCCTGGCATAGAGAGCAAAATCTGACAGACCAAAATGTGAGCGTGCGCGTGCGTGCGTGCGTGCGTGTGTGTGTGTGTGTGTCTCCATATATAGAGAGCTGAAAATAAAAAGGATCTATTTCCTTTGAGAAAAGATTAAATTATTTTAAAAGTAAAGAAAACCAGTATTAACAGTAGCATGGAAGTAAGCACAGGAAGGCTTTGCAGCCTGTGTGTGCGGTCACGCGTGTGCTCTACGTGCACTCCAGGCAGAGGGGGCCAGGACGCTGGCGGGAGGGTGGGGGAGCTAGGGGTCACCTGCTAAGTGCACGGGGAGCTCGGAACCGGGGCAGACACGCAGCTGCGGAAAAGTGAAATTAGGCCACTTGGAGAGCGAAGCAGCTGGAGCTTTTCTTCCTGCAGGAATGTGAAGCCGCTGTGCAGAAAAGACTGCCTGTGGTCGCGGAGGCCGAGGCAGGTGGCAGAGGGCGGCGGGGTCGGGGCGTGGAAAACGCAGCCGGGCCGAAAACAGAGGTGGCCTCCCCTGAATAGCAATATAAGGGCCACTTACTTGTGCTGTCCCGGGTGAAGCTTAGTTCTAAATAAGCATGATATGGTTTGTTCATTATGTGTTAAATCAGAATTTTCCACCAGAGGGCAGACTTTACATTAAAATAGAATTTGAAAGGCCCTTCAAGAGGTTTTGTTTTTTTTTTTTTTTAAACTTTTGAATTTTTAAAAAATTCAATATGTTTGGCTTCAATATGATTTAAAGATATTTTAAAGTATTAAAGAGCTGGAGTATGATAAATATGAAGTTCCTTGAGTTTTAGTATTTCCGACGTATTAGCAAAATACTCAAGAAGTGATTCTCATCAGGCAGTTTCTCCATGACCCGTGGATTGCTCTTAAGACATCCACTGTCTTTTTTGTATTATTTGCAAAGTTATTAGAGAAAATTATCTTAACTGAACTAGCATAATTTTTTTTTCACTCCAGTAGAACTTGATATGAATAACTGCTTTTCTTTAAATGAAATTACTGTTAGTGTATTTGTGGAGACCTTTACTATTTTCCCTAGAGGAAATAGCACCCATATAAAAGCTAACCAAATGTATGACACTCAACTATTGTCATCAATGCTGTCAAACCACAACGTCAGGAGAATTTAAGACTCATTTCCCTCCAAGTCTCTTTCCTTTATTGAACAGAATTGTTCTTAAAATAAACGAAAAGTTAAAAACTGCTTTTTGTATCTTTTTTAAAAAAGGTCAAATCATTTGATAGTGTCGCCAAGCTGTGATAGTCATTTTCAATACTGTTATTTTTTATGACAAAACCCTGCCTCCAATTGGCTGTTTTATATATTCTACTGTGAAATCATGTACACAGAATTAACTTTATTAGAATCCGAGCCCAGATTGATATACCTTGAAAGGTACAAAGAACAAGATAACCTCAAATAAATCAATTGAAGGAAGTTTTTGGTACTTAAACTCAACATGTTAGTTTGTTTTTAGCATTACAAAAACACTTGGCTGATCTTGCTTCTTGAAGTGTGTGTGTGTGTGTGTGTGTGTGTGTGTGTGTGTGTGATAAATTCTTCAAGTGAATGCAGGAGTAAAATCTTTAAAAAAGGCATTTTCACCTCTATGAGAGATGCAACATATTTTCTTTTATTATTAAGTTTATTTCCTTTAGTACTTAATAGTTCTAAGAAAGGAAAAAAATCAAAATGCATAAGATTTTGCTGCCTAGGAAACTAAATTATTTTTGTGTGAAGAAGCTAGAGATTTCTTTGTCACTTGAAGTGACAAAGAAATAGAACTATATGCATTCACTTTTATTTTTGTAATAATCTATAGCAGAAATATTCCAATTAATTTTGTGCAATGAGGACAGAGTGTTCCATTTTTACTTGTGCCCAAAATGAGTGTGGACCCTAAAATGTAAAGTTAGTGACAGTCTATTATCGATTCAGAAATGTTAGCAAAGTATAATCATCTTGCTAACGTCTATTTTTCTTGGAAAGATAAACTTTGTTTTAATTTTGGTGGAAAATTTGACATTAAAATGAAAATCTCTGTTGCATTTTTTAAGGCAACTTTCCTTTCACTTAACACTACAGATCCAGAATTTTCTGGTTGTTTACAAAGCTTCACATAATTCTTCAGCCTTGCTTAACATTGGATAGAAATCCACTCAAACCGTGGCTGAGGATTTAGGAAATGTGAAGCCTGATCGGCAGCTGTGGGATGTGGAGAGCTCTTTTAACCTCTCTGAGTCTTGATTTCAGTCCGTACAGTGGAGCTGATAACAGGGGCTACACAGAGGATGCTGAGCTTTAAAACAATTTGCATTGCATCTGCGGAAACTGTGAGCTGTGGCACACTGCAGATTCAACTGGGAGATTAAAGTAATCCCTATCATGAATGTAACAATACCTTATTTTGAGTATCAACTTTCTTTCTTATTAATAAACTACTTGTGTGTACACCACAGCAACAGTTCCCTTGTAAAGTGCATATGAAATAAAAGCTTGTGAAAAGCCTTGATGTGAACAAAGAGGTTTAAGATTTTGTTTTAAATACTAATAATGTGAAAATACAATATAATTTCCATTTCTATCATATTTAATGGAGAACTTAATGATATCAATGTTGTCTCCTGTCTTGGTTTTTGTTTTGTTTTTTTTTAAACTAATTTTCATATTCTCTTTGGTTCTCAATACTCCATTTAAAATAGCAAATGAAAGCATGTCAAAATTTACTTTTTTGCCTCAAAATTCTTGGCCTACATTTCTAGATCTGGAATTCTCCTGGCAGTGACATTTTCCTCCTCTCATTTTATACCTTGCCTTTTCCTCACAAAATCCTATTCTCCTTCCATCAGTACATCTGCCCAAAACGCTCCTCGACTTGACAGTTCTACCCCACACTCGCCTCTGAGCTTCTAACAAGACAGGCCTCTGGGAATTGCGCAGTGCCATATTTAAAATCTCTCGGCGAGACGTACAGGTTTCCCTGTGTGATCATAAGGGATTCCTCAGATCTGAGTTTTAGAGCTAATCTATGACAACTGATAAGCACAGTATTTTCACATTAGTGTATTTATGTTGAGCTAATATCCTTAAACAGAATGTATGTCAAATGAGAATTTCCCCTCAACTTTATTAGCTTTCTTTTAAATTTTAAGAAAGAATTCTTATGTATTTCATCAGCACTGGCTGAAATTGGACCTCCATGCTAAAGAAGCTTAACCACATTGGAGAAAGGATGTCTTAGATATCACAAATATTCAATGGAATATTAGTCTGCAATAAAAAGGCAGAAATTACCTATGTACAACAACATGTAAGCATTTCAGTTTTATGCTAGCTTAAGGAAGGAAGACATAAAGATTACATATTGCATGATTAATGTTTGTCCAGAGATACCAGGAGAGCACTGATTAACATGCAGCTTACAGGGAGGTTTTGAAGTGATTTTAAAAAGTTTGTATTATATTAATACTTATAAAGCTCTAGACCTTTATCATATTTATCAAACTACGCACCTAGACTGAGTGATTCTTACCACTCTGACTTGAAAAATTAACTTGTTTTTTTAAAAGAATATACTTGTAGTTTTGAGTTGTATAGCATTTTTCTGGAGAATTTTTTTGTTAAGTATATGATATGTCTGTTCCTCAGGCATTTCTATGCCTTTCCATAAGTGTCTGACAACAGTAGTTATAAATAAATAAAGGCCAATGATATACTTACTAGTATATTGAGGAAATTTAGGGTGAAATGATTCTAACAAGTGCAAGTATCATGAAATGTCATTAAATGAAAACATTATTAGATGGAACATTATTAGCCCTACTATTAAACTTATTTCTCGATTTTTTATTTTATTTTCCAAACATAGGCAGTTAAGTTACCTCTCCACAGGCCTTTTCATACTTAATATTCCTTAACGGGTATCAAATCCTATGAGGTAAATGGTTCTGGGCCCGTTTTAAAGAAGAGGGATGGATGTAGGACAGAAGCAGTGTCAGCAGCAAGCTCATTCCTTGTGGCTTCAGAACCAGTGCTAGACCACAGCGCCCTGCCTTGACCGGTTAACACCACTTCTAATTCTTGAGGCGGAGACTGCATGTCTTTGGAAATAAGTTAGATTGAAGAAATTCCTCTTTTGAGGGAAAGATTTTTTAAGAACTCATATTGGCTCCTGAACAAATATGGAGATGAAGTGAAAGGTAGGTACTAACCATGCACATTCACTGTAAATCTTTGATTTAAATCAATTCAATTACAATAAAGAAAAGCATCTATCTCTAACTTCATTTAAGCTTAGTATGACCGTGATGCCAGACATTAGTGGGTTTTTTGAGAATTTTTCTGATGTCTTAAATGAATGTTTATCACTGAACTATTGTTTTTTTAACTGATCAGTACAGTGAGTTTTTAAAATTTATTAGCTCACTGCCACTGTACATGAAAGTAGCTCAATGGTTTCTGTATAATAGTTTTTGTTTAATAGCACTACCAAATGTAGATTTTCTTTTGTGGGGGGCAAAATTTACATGTAGAGAGATGACAAAAAACACCATAAATCCTTAAAAATGTTTGTATGAGTTCTCTTACTGGGCATTTAGTACTTTAAGTAGGTAATATGTATTTGAGTTACCATCCGGCAGCTGCTCAGCCATAGGACACTTTTTTTTTTTTTTTAAACTGTAGCCTGCCAGGATCTCTTACCTTTTGTTTGTAGTTCCTTGGGCCTGCCTTCGCCACTCGAACTGAACTGTGTGTGCTGCGTGCTGTAGAGGTGTGCAGCTAAAATACGTTTATTCTTAGAAATATTTTAAAAATATTTTAAAATGTTTTCCTTTGCAGAATCAGACACAAGTTTGGCAGAAGGAAGTGTCAGCTGCTTAGATGAAAGTCTTGGACATAACAGCAACATGGGCAGTGATTCAGGCACCCTGGGAAGTGATTCAGGTACTGCCTAACTGTTGTGTAAACCTTAACAAGTGTGAAATAAGACACCATAGAGTGGGATGCGTGGGGGCTGTTCATACCCTCCCTAATGTATCGATGCAATTAAAGCAATTCTTTTCTACACTGAGCCATCCTGGAACTTTGCCATTTACTTTCTTTAAAAGTGCAACTTATAAAAGTCTTAGAACGAAACTAATTTTCATCCACTACGTATTTGTTTTGACCTGGTATATACTGCATTTCATAAAGCCATGTCATCAGCTTTCTTCATGATATCTGTTTCAGTTAATTTGGACCACACTTAAGAACTCAGTATGCAATCAGTAATTTAACTATCTCAAAATGCCGCTTTTTATTAGAATTAATTTTAAAAACAATGCTGTCAATAAAAGAAATGGCTGTAGATAACAAATGAGATCCCCCTTAAAGAGAGCTAGAAATTATATTCAGTTAAGAGTTACAGATTGAGGGCCCAGGGGAGATAGCTCAGTAGAATAGGCGCCTGCCTGGCTAAGTGAAAGGCCCTGAGTTCAATCCCCGGTACCGCAAAAAGAAAAGAGTTATGGCTTGTACAGTAGCTTTTAAATAAGAGTAGAGCTTATAAAATACTCTGTTCACTACATGCAAATGTCACTAGGTACTCCGAATCGCTCCCCGTGGTGATTGCGTATCACACCAGAAATAACTAAGAGCACCTGTTCTCAACCCCGACGCCTCCATCGATACTTTCTTCTGTCAGATTCCCACTTCGCAGTTCGGTAGGCTCACACTATTTCTTCCCATTGCTTGAATGCATATTCCATGATTAGGATTGAGCTGAAATATTATCATCTCTTAAGTATGAATGATGGGTTGTGGCATATCTTTTATTCACAGCTCTATATTCTCACGTATGTCTTAAATAATTCATAATTGTTCCTAATACATCACAAAAAATTCTTTGTAATGTGTCCAGATATAGAAGCAGTGGGACATTGGCAAATGATGAGACACCTTATTTTACTCTTTATTTGTGATGTACTTCTTTTCACTTTAAAAAATTCTACAGTTCAGATCACCCTACACCGTCAGAGTGACCTAAACATAGACAAATGAGGCTTAAAAGGGAAAAATTGTTCATGTAAAGATGGGTCATCTGCCCTTAGAATGTTCTACATTGGATTTGAATATTGCTTCTGTTTATTTATTTTTTTCACAATCACCATCCTGAATCACTTAGAATAAGTTGCAGTAGTTTGAGGAAAGCCAATCTGCTGAACATCAGCGATAACTTTAATTATAATTTATAAGGATTAATCCTTTTCTAATCAATTCAGTGTTCCTTAAGTTCTTGCCATGTGCTTATTTCTGCTGATTTTATTTTTTATATCATCATAAAATTGTTAAATTTAATAATTAACATTATTAACATTTATGCTACATTTCATTGATTTTAGACTTCAAAATATACTCTAGGTAATATTTAACATTATTGGGGATTGTTTTAAGCTTCTGGACCTCATTCTACTTTTTATTTGTCTAAGCCAGGGCTTTTCATCAATCTTTATTCATTCAATAAATATTTAAAGCCTATCTTCTATGTACACAGCGTCTTGCCTATTTAGAGCCGTTTGCTAATGTATTTGCTGATTTTTAGTCTTCAATGTGGCATGAAAGATGTGGTAAATCTAAATGCAGTCTACTCTTGGAGCAAATGCATTTTCAAAGACAAATCCCTCTTTAGGACAAACACGTTTTCAAGAGACATTATTGAAGATTTGATGGTCAATTTTTAGGAGCAAAGAATTGCTTGACATAGTGATCAGTAAAATTCTGAAGTAATAAAAATATTAAGCTCCTTACCCTCAGGTGCATGCTATAGTTGAAATAACAATTAATTCAATACAACATTTTTGTAAATTTATGGCTTATCACCATGTGTGAGTCAATGGAAAGCATGAAAGTGTCTAACTATTAGGTTTTAACCTTGCAGGTTGAGAAAAAAATGTCTCATTTGATGTTTTTTATCTTGCTTCAGAAATCATATAGTACCCCCTAAGACCATAGAAATAAACCAGCACAATCACATTGTGCCTTCTATGGAAATATTATACCACAGCAAGATACAATTACTGGTTCTTCTAAAGTTTAAACATTGTAATTGTATTAAGAAATTGTTTTTCCATCACCGATTTTCAGAGAGAGAGAGACACTGCTTCTCAAAAAGTGGCAATGTTTGTGTCAACACTCCTTGGCCTCATATGTAGAAAGTATTTCCTTACTATTTCAAGGTAATGTCTATTAATATTCATCCAAATGGAATGGTGCATTTTTCTGTGGTTACACTATAGGTAAAGAAATACTTTGTCGATTTCAAACACATGCAGTGACAGACCTTTTCTCTCCAAGAATAACTCAGCTGTCAAAATCAATGTGAGAATGAAATTTGCCACATGGTGTAGTTCCAATAGAATATTATTATTTGAGCCTCATTTTACTTCATTTTTTGACCACTTGTGTAGTATAACATACTTTAAGGTCTTCAATCATTGTTTTTACAATATAATTCAAAACCTTTGTGGGGTTTAAGTACTATTTTCATTATTGTGTTTAATTTATTGTGCTTTTCAGAGAGGCAAAAATAAACAAACAAGCAAAAATCCAAACTTCTTTTTTTATAAAGGAAATTGGCTCCCAATGTGCTGATATCAGCCCAGTTTTCTCCTTCTGGTTACAGAGAAGAGAAACACTTTTTTCATTATGTGGGTAAATTCTCCCTTCCCAGTGTCAGATGATGCGAAACGCAAGAACCAAGCTGAATATTTAATACACACCCAGCTCTTTTGCTTTGGATGCTATTCTTACACTGAATCCAACTCTAGTTTTTTTTTCCATATATACTGTGTCCTCTCTCTTAAACTTGGGGATGCCCCTCAGATCTCTTTAACTTGACTGAAAAATCTGGAAGCTTATGCAGCTATCTAGCCAGCTAGAATCTTAGCACAGCAGCAGAGCCACTTGACTGAAGTTTCTGAAGCAATGACTATAATTTGACAGTGTGTGCCAGATAATGGGTGATCAGCAAATATTCACTATGCATCAATTTGTAGTCCACAAGCAGTTAATTTACAGCACAACTGTTTTCTGGAGTGAGGTTCTGGAGCTGCATTGTGAACACAATAACCTTTTAACATTTTACCTCTTCTTAAGTGTATTAGTACAGTAAATATCTTACATGCATAAATGATGTTGATATTTACTAATTGGACTTGGTTCCTTGGTTTTAGGTTCCTGGATAAAAATTAGGTTCCTAATGTCTTAGACAATTAGTGTATACTGCTCTTTTTTAACTTTGTTATTCAAGGATTTAATAGTATGAAACACAAAAGAAAAAGTAATTATTAAAAAGCTAAACTATTACAAGAAAGACAGAATTTTATTGCTTTTACAATCTTGCAGAAATTTCCAACCTTTCTGTGAAAATCAGCAAAGGGAATGTATTGGTGTCTTGTAACAAATTTCCTAGATCAAATGACATTTTTGCAAGTTGTACTCCTCAACCTTGGTTTAGACACTGCTGAAAATATACCTTCCTTTTTGAAGTAGGAAATATTGTTACTGATTTTGGAAAGTTACATGATATATGCTCATAATGGAGGTGAAATATTAGGATTTACATTATCTACAAAAGCATTTAGTAGAGAAGTAACATTCTTAAACAATTTTGAATTTTGCATAAATATAATAAAAATGAACTATTATACATTCTACAAAGCTCAAAACAAATACAGATAGAATGCTTGTAAAATGTGCATTTTAAATGCTGATGGTCTTCTATGAGTTGTTCATGACAGTCACAGTAAATTAAATGAATCAGCAGATGATCTGCCGATAGCTTAGCTGTATTGCATCAGACTTTATTCATCCATACAGAAAGCAAATTTCCTGCAGGTGAGTAGATGACTCTTGCTAAGTGATATTTGGTGTGAATTTTCCTGCCTATTCAGCTAGTACTGTCACAAGTTACAACGCACTCAAGTAGAATCATTCAACCGGTCAAATGAAGCCATCAGCAAGTTTTTAGAAGTTAATGGGTTTATATTAGCTTAGTTTTAGTGTAATTATTGATAAGGGAAAGAGCATACTGATAAGAACTGTCACTTCACTTTTTCTAGTGATTATATAAAACATAAGATAGAATTTTAAATTAGCATATTTATTTTATTACTTTAATTTATAAGCTATACAGTTTTAGATCTTTCTTCTTGGCAAATAGATAAAATATATGTAAATCAAAGTATGTTATAGTAATCTTATTCTTACATTCATAAAATTAATGTACATTAGTACCCTACTTTATTATTACCATCATTTTATAAATATCTGTAGTATTCAGAAGTATTTTTAATCTATTGTGCTTTATATTTCAGGAAGATGCTTAACATGCAGAGTCATATATGTAAGGACATCACAAACATCACAAATCAATACCAAATGGCAAAATTAGTCAGAATTAAGCTTCAAACAATAAAATTACTTTTAACATCACATGAAGACCTAGCAATTAAAGGGTAGCTTGGGAAGAATTTCTGTTTTCTCTGAATATTGCATTGTACAATCTAATTTCCTCAAGTAGGAAAGAGCCTTTCATGCACACAAACCTAGTTGGCAAACCTTGTCTGCAGATTCCATGCCTACACTCAACCAACAGCCGATTGAAATACTTTTTGTACTAAACACAAACATTTTTGATATCATTGTGCCCTGCCTAATACAAAGTAACAACTACTAAGATAGATAGCACTCACATTGCATGGTAAGCAATGTAAGTATTATTTGAAGGATATGGGGCAATGCCATGAACATTTTGGTATTCTTAGGGGGTTTGAAGACAATCCTCCTCAGATATAAGGTCTCTGATACAGATCAAGGAGGACTAAGGAGTTCTACTATCCCAGTTCCTCTTGGTGTTTTAGGGCAAGGGCTAAGAAAAAAGGAATAACAGCTAACCAAAGGAAAGGCAGTCTCTGTGTTAACAGCCACAACTGCCAATCCAATGCCAGAGAGTCTTCTGTAAATTCACCTTGGCTTTGCCCACTCCCTGAAAATGCATCCCCAGCCCCTGCGCTCCCCGGGCCTCAGGACTGCTAACTCACTGATTTGGAGATGCACCCACTTCTCCACTTCCATGATAGATTCCCCAGGTTGTAACCTGAAAAGGTAGAAGACACACTGATTTATGGGTACAAAAAAACCCACAGAAGCCAATGTGAAGTTACAGACTGAATTCTTTTACTGTCCTTCTTTTATGTTTCTCCACTTTAACTTCCTTCAGATGAAGAGAATGTGGGGAAAAGAGCATCTCCTGAGCCGGAACTGAAGCTCAGGTCTTACCAAATGGAAGTTGCCCAGCCAGCTTTGGAAGGGAAGAATATTATCATATGCCTGCCTACGGGCAGTGGGAAAACCAGAGTGGCGGTCTACATCACCAAGGACCACCTGGATAAGAAGACACAAGCTTCAAAGCCCGGAAAAGTCATCGTGCTTGTGAACAAGGTACGTGGACAACGCGAAAGCCACTTCCCTTCTTCATTGTCCTTTCATTATTCTAAAGTTTTTCTGTCGGACGTGTGTAGCCATGTAATATGGAGATTTAATTTAATTAGGCATACTGCCAAAATGAGCCATTTACCTTACTTTTAAACTTAGTTTTTTATAGATGTGACTAGGAAGGGATTAGCCTTAAAATGGAATTCTTTCTATAATGTTGGCACATTAAGTTTATATAGGCATAACCTATGTATGAATATGATAGTACCAAAATATTTTTTAATGTCAACTGATTTAAGTTATCATTGCATGTAAACATGAGTGACCTGAAATATCTCTGGACTCTAGATCAAATATTGCCTTTTAGAGTCTCTTTAAGATGGCCAGGAGGGCCAGCCAGATAGATCAGCAAATTAAAGCACCTGCCTGGGCAGATGCAGGAACCGGGTTCGATCCCTGGAGTTCTGCGCCAGCCCCCACCCCCCGGGGCATGCCGAGACAGTGAGTGGGTGTGGGGGCACGCACCTGTGATCCCAGGGCTTGGGAGGCTGAAAACAGGAGGATCACTACAAGTCCGATCTGTGTAGTAAGACCCTGTAGACCCTGTACTAAATACATTAAAAAAAAAAAAAAAAGATGGCAAGACCTCTTTATCCAGAATACATTGTCACATGGTTTGAAAAAATAAAAAGTAAGTTAAATGAATACTTGGTTTATCTATATCAAGTTAAATATATAAATACTCTTCAAAGATTATATATGCTATAAACATGTAACATTAAATGCAACTGAAGTTTTTCTTTGATAGTTTTTATCTTGTATCTGAAGTTTTCATTATAAAAGAACACCTAGTTATTTGAGCTTTCTTCACACAAATGAAAATTTATTAATTTATATAGTGACAGATCAGGAATATTAATTATTTCCAGTTTATGTAATAAATTTAAGTATCCTGCCCACAAGCAGGAATAGTCTTTATTCCCTTATGTTTTCATTTACATAAAATATAGCAAGACAAACCCTTCACATGTTTTATATTTCTGTTATGGCAAGCAGGTTCTAACTCCAACCTGTTCTTCAGTCCTAAAGTACCTATTCAGAAGCCACGCTTTAACTAATTTGTGCCATGTAATTCAAAATGCTTCTTGTGTCTATCTGCTGAACATCAGCAGCTGCCCTTTATACACTCATCTCCACTTTTATTTATTTACTTATTTTGCCAATAATGATCATTCATTACACCACATTTGTCCATAGTTTTTCACATATTCTCTTTCCAAACGATATTATCTTTTAAAATAAAATAGTTTAGAATCCTATTTTTACCTTGCAGTTTAGTTCTGACCAGACATTTACCCTAGTTGATTCATCATAAAATCAACAAAATAGTAGCTATCATGTTTTGAAGCTCAGATTAGATTGTATTAACTCCTTCTTCTATCCATTCACCTCACCTTTATAATTAGTGAAGTAAATACTCTGACCAGACAGATAGAAGTTCTAGATGCAGAGAAAAGAATAAAGTTAAATGAGTTCAAAGCTACTTAAGCTGATACTTTCATACCTTTTGATCATTTTATCATTTTCTCAAATTCAGCCTCACCATATACCCTCTCAAAGAGTTTTTTTTTTCCTATTGTCTCTTTTTTTTAGTCATACCACTCCCCTGAACCATATAGCCCCAAAGGCTAGGAATCATTTTTATTTGTTTCCTTCTGTTATTTTCCCTCTCCATTATTTTCTTCCCAGGGAAAGAAGTATCCTTTGAGATCTAGTTTTCTTCCTTTGCAAAGGGATTCTCTCATTTCTGCTGGTTGACTTCCAACTATCGAGGCAATCTCTCTCCTGAAAGGATAGATCTTGCCCTTCTTTGAGCAACTGACACTGTTAGAAATTCATACATATGTTCAACCAAATTTCTTTCTCTGAAATGCACATTCATAAGTTATAATTCTTTCCTCTATGATTATGTAGAGTGAATTATGATGTTCCTGTCTCATATTACCTCTTCACAAAGAATATTTTGTGGGTCCTGTGGTATTTTTCTGGAATGTGTCCACAGTTCTTTTAATTGTTATGCCTAGAACATGGTTTCCAGATTCTTCACTTTTCTAAGTTTTCCTGCTCTTTCAGATATTTTTCTAGACCCTTTTTAGAAAGAGTATGCAGAGACAGAAAACACTACAGATATGGTCTTACCATAGCGGTGTGTGGGAGATGACATTCCACCCTTACTCTGCCCAAGACTGGCTTGCCCTTTGCACCTACAAACTCATCCATACCCTGCTGTACCCAAAAATCTTAACTTCCTGTTCATTTGTAATCGGTTATGCTACAGCAGTCTTATATGTATGTGGTTTATTTTAAACTTAAATGCAAAATACATTTATCTTTTGAAATCATTTTGCTTGATCATTTTGGGCCTAGTGGTTTCGTATGTGTCCATGGGCCTCCCTTTCCTTGAAATTCCCTTCACTCCATGCTTCACTCCGTCAGGAAGCTTCTGCCCATCAGCTCTAGGGGATTCTTGTGTACAGCTATGATCATGTACCAATTTCTCTTTGTTGCTCGCTGCACTGCTGTGTGAACACTGGAGGATATAACTCTAAGCCCTGATCTGCTTTCTCTGCTTCCCCATTGATTTCTCAGACTCCCTGGAAGCCCTGCAATAGCTTTCCCCCTTATTCCATAATTGTTAACTGCCCTGTTTCTTTCTCTTTTTTGGCAGAACCTGGGGATTGAACTCAGGCCCTTGCACTTGCCAGGGAAGTGCTTATTCTCCTGAGCCATCTCCTTGGCTCCTGCCCTGTTTCTTTGCATTGTAAAATAATTTTAGCTTTCTTTTTAATTGAATTAGCAAATCTCCAGTAAGTCAAAACAACCTGAATTTTGTATTTAAGGCCAATATCCCAAGGTACTTTAACCTTTGATCTCAAAAAGAGAAGCCTTGCTCCTTAACATGATTTACTTTCATCTCCTCTGCCTTTCCAGTGTTATCTCTTTCAAGTGCAGGGAGAAGGGCAAATACCACTTGTGCTCCCAGGCTTTCCATTTCCTATCAGGGCTTCCACATCACAAGAGTTAAATTCCAGGTTCCTTCAGACTACCCTAGAGGACAGCCCCGTAGGATTCAGCAGAAGCGGGTAGCAGTTGGATTTGATGATTCTTGGCAAACCTCTGTCACATCTCAGAAAAAGGCTCCAAGGAGATTGTACACCTCCCAATTAGCCATGTCAGACTTGCGTCTAGCTCTCTTTGTGTCCTCCAGCAGGAAGTCAGTGCCACTCAGAGTGAATAGCAAGGTTCCCATCTCCCCCTTTCTCTAGTATCTCTGTCACTGTCTCTAGTGGTAGCTTCTTTTTGTTCTCTAGATGTAAAAATGTTTCCCTAGGAAAGGTTTTGACTCAACTTTTACGGGGAGAACTTTACATTGCTATCATACTCCACAGTGCAGAAATTATTAATGGTATCATTTTGCATGAGTTTCTTGAAAAGTAAATCAAATGCAGAGCCTATGCCCAAAGAAACCATGAATACAAAATGAGAAGCTTATGTATATGATATAATATTTTAGTGCACTTATAAAGCATCACTGTATATATTTATTTTATTAACTCCACGTAGCTACCGTATGAGGTACTCATTATTATCCTATTTTTCCCACCACAAAATTGTGCCTCTTAAGATTTTAATTGGCCTCTTAGGGGCTGCCCAACAAATAAGAAGCAGAGATGAAGCCGGGCGTGGTGGCGCAGGCCTGTAATCCCAGCACTAGGGAGACTGAGGCAGGAGGATTGTTGTGAGTTCGAGACCAACCTGAGCTACAAAGTGAGCTTAAGGCCAGCCTGAACTGCACAGTGAGACCCTGTCTCAAAAAGACAAAAGAAGCAGAGATGAGATCTAAATGTTTCCCTACTGAAGTCACCTGTTCCTCTTTTGTCTGCCATCTTCTCCAGAAACAAAGAAGAGATGCCTGGTATAACAGAAAAAATTTTTTAGAGTACTAGCACTGTACTAGCTTCTACTTCATCGTATTTTCACAGTGGTGTAGCAGGTAGACTTTCGTGATTATTTTTAATGTGAAAATAAAGATGCCTGAAATGACTCAGACCTTTCCAAGGTCACCCACACACGAGCAGCTGGCGTGACTTCTCAGAGCTCTCTTCTGCCTGGAGGATGCTCTTTTCCCACAAACTGATTTTCTGCTGTGCTCCTCAGAGTTTTCTCTTGTTTTGTTTCCTGACTCCTTTCTCAGATCATTCCTTGTGCTTTACACAGTGGAAATAGTACTTGTTGAAAAATTAATCAGGAGTGGCTTTGTGGAAGAGTGAAACGCTGTAGCACTCATTTTATAGTCTTAATAACCACATGCAGGTTTCATTAAATGATAGTTTCAAGACTCTGTCGTTGGAGTTAGTGCCTTGGTTCAGAAGCTTTGAGTAGGGCTCCAGCCTCTGCACTTTCAAATCTTTTAAGTGATTCTGTGGCAGGTACATCAGGAAGACTGACTATCGAAAAGAGGGGGGGATAAAAACACTGAGTGTTTCTCTCTGCTCTTCCCTCCTATGGTAATGTTCTCTTGCTCGTCAGCCTTAACTATTGATTGTAGGTTCACTGGACACCTTGGAGTTTATGGATTCCATGTTACCTCTTTCATGTCTCTTCTTAGAAGCCTTCACTAAACCTACTGAACAATAATGCAAAGCGTTACTGTCTGTGTGTAGCCATCCTCAGGCAAGGGGCTCACACTGCCCTTACTTACCACATAAATGGGGCTCACCTGTATGTTCCCAACACTGTACCCCGCTGGGGCTTCCACTGGGTAAATCCCATTAGGCTAGGTCTCTCAGGAGGGCATGGCTCATCGCTTCCCAAATCCAGGGAGTACACTGGCTTGGTCCTAAGGTGGAGCATGGAGACATCTAGCCAGCCAGCTTGTCAGACATCCCAACATACAGTCAACTGAAGAGGGCGAAAGCATCCACTTCTTTGCCACATCAGTTTACCATGGTGTTTTTGCTTGATCCCAAAGCAAACAGCAGGTGAGTTACTGCTGCAGTACAACTCACAGGGATCCTATGATAAAATTAAAATAAACTGCTTGATCTTCATAGCTGAGCCTTGCCCCGAAAAGTAAAAATATATTCTCTATCCAACATTAGTTTTTAGTTTTGTTTTGTTTTGTGTATTTTAGGGAAGGGTCTACAGTGTGTTCAGGGTCACACCACAAGGTTCAATTCATTGTGATTCTCCTGTTTAAAGCCTCCCAAGTGCTGGGATTACAGGCACGCACCACCATGCCCATTCTCTATAATGGCCTCAGCACGCCCCAGGGTGGTAGGGCCAGCATGGCATTGAGCCCCTAGCCCCTGCTCCTGCTTCTAGGTGCTTAGTTTTGATTTAACCCTTGACTGAAGCATAGTTCACCAGAATCAAATTCCTTCTAAGCCCTTCAATTGAGCAGTGAGTGGTTTCTTCCTGAGATCACATTGTATGTTTCTTCCTGAGAGAAGTATTAGTTGTGTTAAAATAAGATGCTTAATTTTATTTAGTCTTGATAGATGTGGTCAGTTGACTGAATGAATGAATAGATAAAAGGCACAAATATACATTAAACACTTCTGTGTCCCAAGT